>LT650037.1:0-10183 GCA_900128395.1 Stramenopiles sp. TOSAG23-2
AGGCGAGGAACATTTAAACAGTAACAACAATAACAACGGCGATACATACAATATAAATGGTTATGGTAATGTGCATCACAATTTGTTCGCCGCACAACAAAATGAAGTAGAAAATCAATATACTGATGTAAATCGAAACTATCATATTCGTAATAATAATAATGATTATAACAATTTGGTAGTAGATACCTATCATCAGAACATCAATAATAATAATATCTTGGAATATGAAAAACAATTATCACCCCAATTTCAACCAAGAAGTTACAATGATTATTACAACGAGCAGAATTATGTGTACCAACCAATATCATTACCACCGCCCCCAAATACAGAAATTACGCTGAAAAATGAAAATGATATTACAGTAGCCAATAAAACAGAATTAGATTGGGAATATGTTCAGCGTAAAACAAAATTTTTAACGGATCGAGCAAAAGAAAAATCAGATCAATTAGAAACAAAATTAAAATTATTAGAGTTCCAGAACAAAAAATTATTAGGTCTTGTGCCAAGTGATCAAATGATGCCGAAGGAAGACGATAATGGAAAGGTAGTGAAACGTACAAGAAGCGAGAAAAAATCTTTAAAAGGTCATTATAGAAGAATGTCCAAAGCTGCTGTAATTCAAACCACTCAAAGTGGCGAAGATCATGTGAGTACGATGGGTACCGCAAAAAGAATGTAAAGATTTTTTATTTATACTGAGATGCATTAATATAATAATATATATATTTATACTCGTATAGATATAATGATGGTTAAATAATATATTTAATGATATATATAATATATGTGTTTTTCTCTTACTCATATGTTATATATTGTATGTATCGCCGTTGTTATTGTTGTTACTGTTTAAATGTTCCTCGCCTTGACTTGATTTATAATAGTCATCTTGTACATTTTGTTGTTGAATTGGTAGTTTAAATTCTTGCTGCTGCGGCTCCTGCTGATTCTGATATATTTCATTATTTGGTAACTTAAATGTCCTTCTTGAATAACTTTGATTTTGCTCAAGGATATGAGCTTCTTGTTGTTTTATTAAATTCTCTTCAAATTCCCTTTGTTGCAATTGATGTTGATATTGGTAGCTATTGTCATCGTTGTAGATATCGCTGTATACATTCTTTGCATTTGTTCCAGTAGCAGGAGTAAAAGATTTTTTTCGTACAATAGGAACTGCCCCGACCGGTATCCTTTTTTTCCTTTCATCTATATTTGCAACGGCTTGCCTTGATAACGATGAATACGTCGGAGGCGATTCTGTTGATGAAGAATTTGTAGTTGAGGGTGAGGATGATGTGATCGCTGTGGGTTTTTGTGGTTTTTGATTTCCTAATGCTGTTTTTTTTATTTGATTTTTATTCTTACTATGTATACTACTATATCCATAACTATTATTTTTCGATCGACGCTGTAGTTGTTGCTGTTGCTGATTCCCCTGTTGTTGTTGTTGTTGTTTTTGCGACTTTCCCTTTTTCTTCATGCGAGTTTGGTAGCTCAAAGTTGGTGATTTTGGCATTGTGGATTTCCTAGTCCATTTTTTTCCAGGTACATGTACTCGATGCTTTTCTTTTTCTTTTTCTCTCGCACGGTTTAATCTTTCTCGATGTTTTTGTAACGCATCACTTTCAGTTGGTTTATGAACTGGTCTGAAATTTTTAGCTTTTGCATATTTAGTTGGTGTAAATGAAGGTGTTTCTGCCTTTGCGATTTTCTTTTTCAAGCTATTTTTTTTCTGTTCATTACGTTGTTGCCAATTATATAGACGGTTCACATGGTCGTTATTAATAGTATTTCTATTACTGATATTATTTCTGCTGCGTTGATTTGTATTATTGACAACATCGTTATTTCTTTTATTATATTGAAATTGTTTTCTATTGTCATATCTTGTGTATGCAGAAAATGAGGCCATGCTGAATGGTTTTTTATTTATTGTTTGTATAATTTCTGATATATATATAACTGTTAAATACAAATATACACAAAGTACTTTATTTTCTTATTATTTACATTTTAATAAAACACGTGCTATAAATATAATATATATTTAAATATGTATGTATAATAATTCTAATAATTCTAATAATAAATCCTAACGTTTCTTATGGCCACCATAATACACATAATAGCTTATTCACATCACGCGATCTAGATCACAACCAGCTCCAAATTTAAGGTGTTGTAGCAGGGAAATATTATACACCCAAAAAGACACACAGCTTTGGAAACAACAGCCGTTATCGATCTCTCTGCTCTTCTTAATTATTTACTAGTATTTATGGTATTAATAATATGTTAGACGACTATTACAGTATATATATTACATATACTTCCATTATTAACAACTCATTATTCATTATCTAATATACATCGAAACATATAAAATATCAAAATATTATTCTTAAAATTGAGAACGCAATTAAATATGTATGATCCACGTGTTGAAAATGATGAGAATAATACTCGTCGTAATGCTAAGAGCAACAATAATATTAAGAAGAAAGTACAACCTAGTCGGCCAAAATCGAGTAATAATAAACGAAATGGTAGAAGAATGAAACGCCCACAATCGGGTAAACCAAGAGCGCGAGTTCGATTTTCGATGGATCTGGACTCAGACTTAAATGGTAAAAAGAGGCGACCACGTAGTGCTGGCCAACAACGACGAGCTAGAGCTGGTGCGGAAAAACCATCACCGTATGCAAACAATTCAATATTAAAGCAAAAACATCCTGATCTATTACGTTATGCAAAATACAGTGAAAAGTCTACTGTACCAAAGCCAGTTCGTTCCTCGTCATCAATGATCAATAAAAAGGGTTTGAATCATAAAGTTTCAAATATTCAAAATAATACTAACGATGCTGTGCCAAATAGTCCTCGTATGACTGATCGAAACGGTATGTCTCTTAAAAATGCTACAGAAGCATATTGTCGTGAACTTGAAAAACGAGTTAGTCGGCAAATAACTATTTTAGCACATAATAGGAAAGAAGTTAAAACAACGAAACAAAAATTAAAAGAGGTTAAAGATAAAAATAGAAAATTAATGCGCAGATCAGCTGCTACAATCGCAGATTTGAAAAAGCGTTTGCAAATAGCAGAGAAAAGGCCTTCACCACATTTAGTACGAATGAGGAAAGAGCGTGATACTGTTTTAATTGAATTAAAGCGTTTGACATTATTAAATGATCAACTTAAAAATGAGAAGGAAAAAATGGAGCAAGATTTTGAAATTGAAAGAGAATATTTTAGAGAAGAAATAGAAGCATTGCGCCAAAATCAAACAAATAGTAAACTCAAATCTAGTACTGTTGATATAAATAATAAAAAAGAAAATGGTACATCTGATGCTATAAAATTAAAATCATATAGAAATTCAACATCAAGTGGTGCTGGTGGAAATATTAATGTTTCTTCACCAAATTCGTGGAAAGCTTTTCATAAAATATAAAAAATAATTATATTATAATGATTTTATAAAAAAATACGCGTTTTGTACATTTATTTTTATATATCATAATGATATCATATTTAAAATATTAGTCTATCATACGAATCCTCGTATATGACATAATAAAACAATATGAAGAAAGGCATGTGCATCGTACATGTACGAACTGGTACGAATACTTTATGTACGCAATAATATCTACGTCGTACGAATCTCACGCTTAATTATAAATATATGATACAATACACCATATATACACCACACACACACACACACACATCATAGACACTACCTTCCCCGACCGTGGCTCATATTAACTCGCTTAGCACTTCCAAGCATTTTTTTTTGTGTCAACATTAAATCTTTTAACTGTGCTTTTAAAATTGCATTTTCGCGTTTTAATTTAATAAATGGTGCAAACTTATTTCCAAGACTCTCTTCATTTTCTCCAGTTTTATGCTTGCCATCATCATATTTTTTCTTGTATACATTTATTTGTTGTAATAGCTCTTTTATCTTATTTGTTAATTCTTCTATTTTTTGTTCCAATTTTACAATAGTTGCTTTTAATCTAGCTTCATTAGATTCTTTCAATGAAAGATCATTTTGTAGTTTGGTTTCATTTTTTTTCCTTTCTTGTAATTCCACCTTCATCAATTTAATTTGATCGTTCAATGTTGCGCTATTCACGGACTCTTTATCACTATTATGCTGCAATGCTTCACTTAACTTTTTAATTTTTGTTTCCATTTCTACTATTTGACTTGATTTTACTTTATCTTTTTTGACCATGTCCATATATTTACTTTTATACAAATTCATTTCATTTATTATTTTATCAACGTCACCATTTTCATTTTGTAAACTTTCCAGCTTTTTTATTTTTTCTTCTAATGTAAAAACTAGCCGTTTATGTTCTTCTAATTCATTTTCAGCATTGCGTAAATCCTCGACTGATGATAATAATTGTGCTCGCCTATTGGTTCCTTGCTGTTCCAGTTGTCCTTCCAAATCGACAATTGTATGTCGATATTCCTTACTTTTTTCTTCGGCTTGCGATAATAACGTCTTTAAATCGTTAATTTGTCTTAAAAAATTTATTTTATTGTCATGAAATTGCTGCTCTGATTTAGCATGAGATCTTCGTAGTTCTAATAACGTCTCGTTAACATCATTTAATTGACTGGCTAAGCGACTATTTTCAAATTGCAATCGTTCAATTTGTACTGATTCTAATGACTCAGGTGAAGTAGGATTATTATTCTCTTGAGTATTATTATTATTAGTTTCTAATTGTTTTTTCAAACGTTTATTTTCTTCTACTAATTTGTTTAAAGCTTCTAAAGTTCGTATATGTTTGCTCCTTAGCTTCTCCGCCGTAGCAGACATAGATGCCATGTTTCTTTAAAATATATATGTGTCAGTTTATTTGATAACTATTCGACTATTTTGGATAATTTACTTGTTGTATAAATAAGTTGATTATATATCCAAGTGTTGTTTGTTTATGTTTGTTCATTCTTCACTTCAATCTGATTTAATCATATAACGTGCACTTCTTGTATAATATTTTATGATATTATACTTGCACACTTGTATTATTATTACTGTATTATTTTAATTGCACATAACACAACACATAACTGTACCAGGTAGAAAAAAAGTAAATCCCTTAATAATAATTATTATTATTTTGATAGTATCCATATTGTATACTTTTGGCTTATATTATTATACCACATATATTTCCCTTAAAAATCGTAATTTCATTCTTTGACCACACAGCAGCGCAGCGTGCCTGCCGGGCCTGGGGTTTTTTTCTGCAATAATTCGTACTAGCAACACTAGGTGGTAATCCTTATACTAATTCCTGGCTAAAAAATAATAATAATTACAACAAATAAATTATTTAAATTGAATGGAGTGATAGAAATATATAAAAATGAAATAAAATACTTGTAAAAGAAGAAGATTCACATTACAGTACCTTTCGTTTCAAAAGATAGAACTAGAGACATATTAGTATTATTAATTATTTGGAAACTGAATTAGGTGGAGAATCATGGCCTTTAACAATAATAGATATGCGAATAATCAACCTCCTATTACTAATAATAATAATAATAATAGGTATAACAACCCACCACAAATGAATAGTAATTTTAACTATAATAATAGTAATAACAATATCAATCCGAGACCACCACAAAATAATCTGTATCCTTCTCGTAATAATATGATACCACGTGGTCCACCCCCAATACATAATAATTATGGTAGACCGCCATCAACAGTTAATAGTTATATAAACAATAATAGTAACAAAAATAATAAGGCAATGATGACGTCTGCCCGTGGTCCACCGCCGCCAGTGAATAATAATCTTGCAAGACCTCCAGTTCCAGTATATAATGGTCGTCCTCTGATGCAACAGCCACCTCCCATGAATAATAATACATTTGGTAGACCTCCACCTTCTCAAAATAATAATCAAGTAAATATGAACAATAGCGTGTTATCTGGTCCACCACCGCAACAACAGCAACGCAATAATAATTTTGGTCCACCACCGCAACAACAACAACGCAATAATAATTTTGGTCCACCATCATCTCATCCACCAATATTTGGCACTCAACAACAAAATGGTTCTCATATTAATAATGCGCCTCCTCCACAAATGATGAAGCAACCGCCGATAGTTGGGACGCAACCACCTATAGTCGGTGCGCCACGAGCAAATTATAATAATAATATGAACAAACCGCCTATTCGGACTACAAACAGAAATAATAATGCTCCCCCTCCTGTATCAAGTAGTACAAATGATAATAATAAACGCAATAATAAAGTTGATAATAGAAATAGTCGTACGAATAGTAATCCAAGACGTCGTAGTTCAAGAGATAATCGGATTGATCCAAAACAAATTCCAAGGCCTATTTTTAGCTCATCTGTATCCACCTACAAAACAAATTCTACCAAATCTTTGATTCCGACTGCATTATCTCCATATGAAGTTGTAGATTTAGGTGGTACCAGTCCACGATTTTGTAGAATGTCGATGAAAAACATTCCAAGGCAAAAAGAACTTTTAAAAACTTGCGGCATTCCATTTGGTGCAATGATTCGTCCTATTGCACCGGCACAACATAACGAGGATGGAGTTTCAAGGGTTGATTTTAGGGAAGGGAATGGGCCAATTCGCTGTGAACGATGTGGTGCTTTTGTGAGTTCCTTTTGTACTTTTGAAAATGATGGTGCTACTTGGAATTGTAAAATTTGCAATCGTTCAAACAATGTTCCACCATCCTACAAAAGTCCACTTGATGCATATGGGCATCGGTATGATAAAAATGATAGACCGGAACTAAGCAAAGGGACGGTGGAATATTTGGTACCTAAACAATATTCAATAAGGCCTTTGCAAGAAAATATTTATCTCATATTGATAGATGTATCTTTGGAATCATTGCAATCTGGCTTATTTCAAAGTATTATAAGTAACATCAAATTTTATATCGAAAATGAAGAAATATTTAACAGAAATCACGAAAATACTAAAATTGGTATTGTCACATATGACTCTCAAGTACATTTTTATAATGTGAATAATAGAGGTGAGGATATCCCAGTAATAACAATGTCAGATGTACAAGATCCATTTGCACCATTACCAGCATCTGCATTTTTGATCAACGTGAAAAGAAATAAGGAACGGATAGAACAATTATTGGACATGTTGATTGACATATTTATAGGTGACCCAACTGCAGAGAAGAAGGGTGATGACGACGACAATGATAATGGTGCTGGTAGTGGATTATACCGCGGCCCTAGTTACTTAAAAAATGGAAATGCATTTGGTGCAGCAATTACAGCTGCTGCAAAAGGTTTGGATGTACTCGGTGGGAGAATTGTCGCTTTTCAATCTTCCTTGCCATCAGTCGGCGTTGGTGCTATGAAAAATCGTGAAGATGTACGTGTATATGGTAGAAAAGGTGAAGTAACTATGTGGTTTCCAGATGCAAATCAACCTGCATACAAAAAATTAGGTCAATATTGTGTAGAAAAGCAAATATCTGTTGATTTAATTTCATGCTGTAATGGTCATGATCAACAAAAAAGCAACGGTACCAAACCTGCTGTTACGAGCTCATTTGCGGACGTAGCTACTATTGGTACCATATCCAAATTAACCGGTGGTGATGTTTTAAACTTTTCATCGTTTAATATTAAAAGTAAGCGTAATACGGAACGATTGAAACGGGAAATGTTAAGAATATTAACAAATGATGTTGCGTTAGAATCTGTATTGAAAATTCGTTGCAGCGAGGGCTTGCGACCAGTTGCAATACATGGTTGCGGTGTAGCTAAAACAAATAGCGAAACAAATATTCCAGTAGTGAAAGAGGATACCGCATTTTGTGCAACGTTTGAATATACGCAAGATTTACCAGAGAATGAATCTACTGCCTATCTTCAAATATCTTTTTTATATACTACTACAACTGGTGAAAGGGTCGTCCGTGTATTTAATATTGTCTTGTCATTGACATCGCAATTAAGTAGCGTATTTCGCCATTCAAATATTGATGTTGTAACGAATTTACTTTGTAAAAAAGCGTTGAGTAAAATTGATTCAGAAACTTCCTTAACAACAGTGAGGGAAGCGATGTTAAAACGATGTATTAAGATATTGCATGCATATCGCAAATTTTGCGCTACAGCATCTTCATCTGGTCAATTAATTTTACCGGAAGCATTGAAATTCCTACCATTGCTTGCGCTTGCATTGAGGAAAAGCGTATGGCTGCGTTCCAATAAAGCCATGGATCCTAACCCAGAAATAAATGCAGATTCACGCGCTACCGCCATTTTAAATTTGCAGTCATCCAGTGCACCATTGTTTACATCTACGTTATATCCATTTTTATTTTGTTTAAATGGTATAACTGAGAAAGATGGCACAAGGCGTACTGTCGATGAAACAACCACACGACGATACGCTGATAAATATGTTTTGCCAAAACCAGATTATCCATCTTCTGAAAATTTATCGGAAGATGGTCTTGTTTTACTGGTAGCTGGTCTAGATATATATTTCTGGGTTGGTAGAAAGGTAGATCGTACAATTATACAGCATTTATTTGGAATGTTTGATTTACCAACAAATCCACGTCGATTGAGTCGCATTGATTTTCATAGAAGAGAAAATGATTTATCTCAACGTATACATAACATTATCGATTGTGTGAAAAGACGATTGTATACAGATGTAAATCGTTTTAGAACACACATTGTGTTGCAAAGCGAAGGTATGAGTAAATCGAACAATGCTTTGGAAAATACATTTTTATCCTATTTAATAGAGGATAAAACTCGACATGGAATGTCACATGTTGAAATGTTATGCCATGTACATAAAAAAATACAACAAAAAATGAATGAGTATGATTAAAAAGAGAGATGGGGGTATTGACGTTGTAAAAAAAAACCTCTTGTGGTACAAAAATTTAAAAATAAAATATATGGTTGTACTCGTACGGAAACATTTAGCTTTTCCAAACCCCGTATATATTATGTTCTCCTATTTTTTACGACACTCCATATATTATCATACTGGCATGCCCTGTTTTAAAAAGTATCACAAAAAAAGTATTCGTACATTTTTGACAGTAGCTAATTTCATAATAGAGGCCGTTGCTCTGTTTCTGCCATCGACCGCCGCCTTCTGTTTCGCTAAAGAGAGGTGCAGGGCTAACCCCAGCTAACTTGTGCATGAATTATTCGATTTACAGATTTGCTATTATTTTCTTCCGGTAAAAATAACTGATGAAAGCATTGAGATATCATTGGAAACCGAAGAGATCTGGGAGATACAAGGTTTAGATATTATAAATAGATAAAGGTATGCACTAAAAAGTATTACAGTAGGTCAACAGCACTACACAGGATATTATTATTAATATGATATATGAAATAAATATGTATAATATATCATAAGATAATCCATGTGGACACATCACATGAACATATACGCATATAAAATAACATATTGGTATATAATCATATATATATATATATATATATATTATAGTGAAAGATATTTTCATTCTCTGAAACCTTCAATTGGATTTTCTATTTATCGATAATACAGTGTTTAAAACATGTCCGTTTCAATTAAAGTTGCTATTCGATGTCGTCCATTTACATGTGATGATAAGCTTGGTGTTAATTTACAACAAGAAAAAGAAGAAGATGGTGCAAGCACAGTTGAAAAAAGCCAAAAAATTGGATGCAAGCTTGAATGGTTAAAGTAATAAACTAAAGTGTTTTTAATACTTTGGTTGTCGTATCGTAAACGATACGCACGAAGGAATCTGTGTATAATGATATTAATGACACAGAGTGCGGCTTTTTTAAAAAAATAAAAATTAATACGCGTCGTAAATGTGTATACACACACACACAGTGTGCACACACAATAAATAAAATATAAAAAAATATCATCATATATCATTAATATATATATAATTTTCTCTTACTCGTATATATTATGTAAATTTCTTTTTTTTACTCCCGGAAGTTAACATCTCAAATAAAAAATGATTTTAAATACTCATTTATTATAATGATATATCATACTTCGTATATTAAAATAAAATTAAATATACGATTTCGTAAAATATATTATTTTTTATAATACGTAACACTACA
>LT650038.1:0-10167 GCA_900128395.1 Stramenopiles sp. TOSAG23-2
AAGGTGTCTCTAACCATCCATTACGGGGCTTGAAAATGGGGCCATTTGAAGGTGGTATTCGTAGTGTTGCAATGATTTCTGGTGGGCATCCACAAGTTTTGAAACATGCTGGGACTATTTCCAATTCTATGATGCATGCAGTTGATATCCATACGTTATTGTTGCATATGGGTCAAGGAAATCCGAATTTTGTTCGCCCGGGGCTGCCATTGAAAAAATTGGATGGAATAAATGGTGAAGCCTTGTGGAAAGCCATAGTAAATGATGCTGTTGCAAATGACGATTCCATAAATAGTTCACCTAGAAAGGAATTCATTGCATTGCTTGACCCTTTAGGTCAGTATCCGAGTATATTAAAAGCTTCAAATCATGTTTTACTTGGTATATGCTCCGCCATTCGCTCTAGTAAATGGAAATTAATTGCAGGTAAACCTGGAAGGGATGATTGGTACGGAGATGATCCAAAAAAATGTTTTACCCATTTAGCACATGAAGGTACGTTGACGGTGCCACCATTTGAAAATGAATATTGCATGCGTGGCGATTACAGATACGAATGGATCGGGAACAAAGCTGATTTTGTACCAAAAGATACTTGGTTATTTGATATTGAAAATGATCCAGAGGAAAAATATGATTTATCTGAGCAATATCCCGATGTTGTAAAACGTTTGAAGGCAAGGTTAGAATTGGAACATAGTGAAGCGGTTGATCCTTTGCCAGATCGTTGGGCGTCTATGATTGCCATGATGAAAGGTAATTATGCCCTCCCGTCGCCAGGTGGAGGTTATGAAGCTGGATTAAGCCATTGGATGGAACCAGAACATATTGCAAATGTCAATTTTTTTCGCAAAGCATATGCGTGGGTACGACTCACTGCAGTAGATATAGGGTCAATATTTTTTGCGCCACAATTGCAAGTGCATAAAAATCCAACATCAGCTGGTCTAGATGAAATGTTGATGTCGAAAATAGAAGTAATGGATATTTCAGATGCATTAAAATTAGCATATGGATTGAAGAAGAGTGAAAAATTTACAACTTTGCAACTGCAACGTATTTATCATAATTTGCAATTATTACAAGAGCAATATGGTTTGAGTGAAAATGTACGTGCAAAAATGTAAAAAATATGTGTACGGGTTGGATAATTTTTTGTTAAAAATGTGCATCATAAGAAGCAATTTTTTTTGTACCGACGGTAATAATATGTTATAGCCGATATACGATCTTTTATATATTTTAAATATCATCTATGTATCACACATATCAAATCAGTCTGAAGTTAGATTCTGCGTGGATTGTGCGATTCTCCCGAAAAATCCCAGAAAAAAATTTCTGAAAATTTCACAAATTTTCCTAAGTACAATTAATAGTAGTATTTAAGTAAACTAATTCTCTATTAAAATCACGCGGCCTCTAAAAAAGAGATAAGTTTCACTTCACCCTCCTCTAGAAAACGGATAGATATAATTACATATAATCTTCAATACAAAAATATAATATAGTCTATATATGAAGAAGAATGAAAAGAAGTAGAAAATACATTATTTCATCTTCAAGTCAAATTACAAATAGAACATTCAACCACTTAATAAATTCTTTATAATTTAAATAGAACGTAACGTAATCAAAAAAAACATTTATATCAATCCTATTATCCTATTAAAACTAATATGTGGAAAGCAGGTTTAGCTAATTTTGATGATATTAAAAATGACCATCAACAAGGTAATGAAAGTGCAAGGTCAACATATAGTTTATCTAGAAGTAGGCGTGATAAATTAACTGCTGTTTTGGAAAAACAAAATTCAAAGCCTAGAATTCAAACAAAACGTGCTAAATATAGAAATCCACCAATCCAAGAAAAATTTCGTGGTAGCAGGAGTAATAGTAGAAGAAGTAACAATTCTAGAAGAAGTCGATATAGTGGTAATAATGTGAATAATAATAGTAATAATAGTTATAGCAGAAATAATAAACGTAACAAAGGTAATAATATTAGTAATAATGGTAGATCGCGTTTAAGGCAAGAAACACATTTACCAATACCTGAGAATAAATCAATAATAGATGAACGAAATACTAATACTGGCATGCAAATTATTATCCCTGAGCCTATATTTTTTAATGGCTTAAATTCAATTGAACGGCCACAATGGTCACTAACAGAAACTGAAGATAAGACAACTTTTGGCATATCCTTTTGGATTCGACCGTCGCCAACTTTAGGAGCAAAAATGACAAATAGGGCAGAGAAATACACAAAAAGACGAATGCTTGGGAACAATATTAACATGCCATCTGGATCGACTAGCCCATTCAATGAAAAAGGCATAGATTTATCTGGTAGCGAATGGAGAGTTGTTTGTTGTAGGCGTGGTGCTAGGGAAATTGATTCTATTTTACGCATGCAACAATATGGTAATTATGATGAAGAATTACGATATGGTAATAACCGTAAAAAAATTGGAGTTGATCCAGGGGAATTATGTACACCAATGTTGCAATTAAGCGCACGAACATGTCAATTGCAATTGTATGTATGGACAAATGAAAATCCTATCAAACCTGCAGGAAGATTAATGACCAATGATAAGTGTCCATATGGAATATGGACCCATGTGACTATTGCATTACATAAAAATGTTGCAAAAATTTATTTAAATGGAAGGCTTGATGTGGAAGCAAGTTTCAATGATAATGTATACTTACCAGAAGCGTCGTTACTGCTTGGTCGTGGTACCTTAGAAAAAAAAAACAAAGATCGAAATAATGATAATAATAGCAGTTATGCTCTATCTGTTGCATCTAGTCGTATGAGTACGGCTGACTTTGTAAATGGCGGGGGTGATTCTACGTCACGCACATCGAATAATCCATATGACAACGCAGATGATGATCCAGAAGGTTTTGTCGGGTTTTTATCAAATGTGGCATTACATGCCAAAAGAATTAGTAGTGGCAATGCACAAGCCATGGTAAAGGATGGTGAAACTCCACTTGAGCCAGTGGAACAAGATGAATGGAGTTTGCTGGTCAATGTGAGTAAGCAATTGCAAGATGAGCAAGAAAAGAAAAAGCGAGAACGTTTATTAAAAATTAAAGCAGAGCAGAAAAAGGTATTAGATGAACAAGTTGCCTATTTGAAAAAAAAGCGAGCGGAAGATATTAAAGCGGAGCGAGAAGCTGATTTAAGACATTTAGCACAATACAATGCGGGAGGGGATCAATTAAAAAAACAAATTGCAAAGGAAAAGTTGATAAAACTAAGAGCTGCAAAGAAAGAAATGGAAGAACAAAGGCGTTTAGAACGAATCAAACGTGATCATAAAGAACGGGAGGAAATGATACGTGATAAAGAGGATATGGAAATTTTACAAAAACAGATTAAAGAAGCATCTTTGGCGCAAAAAAACGAGAGACGAAATAAACGGGATACATCTAAGAAAATGATGGCATCATATGCAGTATTGATGGAAGAGAAAAAAATTAAGGAAGAACAATTTCGCATGTTGGAAGAGCGTGACAGGGAAATGGCAGAAAGAGATGCAAGAAAGACAATACAATTAGAGACTGCTAGAAAAAAGAAAAAACATTATGATCAAGTTCAATATCGTAGAGAATTGGCGGATCAAGTGAAAATGAAAAAAGCACAAAATGCTAGTAAATATCATTTGTCCGAACAAGAACGGACTATAAATAGACGCTATTTGCAAGAAATTATTGAAGGGCAAAGGGATGGTAACATTGCAGGGGGTAGCAATTGGGAAGGATCACAATATAGCTTTGGTCCACAGACAGGCAGATCGCAAATTAGACAATCCGGTCGAAGAGGTTATAATTATGAGAGTCCACAACGAGGTTCTGCTACTTTGAGTAAGCAGAAATTAGATGCATTAAAACGTATGTTGAATGAATAAAAAAATTTTAATTAGCGTATGATGATATGATTATATTTGTGTTATATTTTTATAATTAAACATGCATATAACTATATGTGATATATCTGATATCTCGCGTACGTCATATGATATACGAATAAATATAATATCATGTATAATTTAATTAGTGTGCATATAACTCTTATTTTTAAATTTACACATGATAATTCCTACTCTCCAGATACGTCGTACGATATCGTATGATATCATAAAAATTGTACGTACGAAGTAAATATGACATGCATGATGACATATCATACTAAAAAATATTTTATTATTTCTTATAAAATTTAATACTCCATCATGTACATAATGTACACATGTACGCACTAGCAACTTCTATATTTCAATTTTACAGGTCATCATTTAATAACGACGTTGTTGATTTGCAGCTAATGGTTGGCGAGCTTGTTGTTGTTGGAATTGTTGTTGTTGACCTTGTTGCTGAGCTCTTACTTTTTTTTGCTTTTTTTTATTTAATCTGTGTTTTGCAAATCGTATTAATGCATCACGTTGTTTACGATCGATTTCTTTACCATCTAAGTATGACAAGCGATTGTTACAGTTTATTAACATGGTTTCTCGATATTTGGTAGTTTTGCATACAGGATTGCTTGTAAAAATTGCTTTTTCTAATTCTTTCAATCCACTTAAAACTTCAACTACTTCACCTGCATTTTTAATTTTATTATTGGAACAGTCTAATAATTGCAATTCCGTCATGGATGAAAATACAATAGGTGAAACAATATTACAACCGCTTACATTCAAACGAGTTAAATTGCCGCTTAAAGTGTTCAAAGTCGATGGTTCAAATGCTAACTCCATGCCGTTTTGTAGTTTTTGATTACTAACGTTTAATTCCTCCAACATAATACAACTTTCTAAGCCTGATACAGTTAATATAGCATTACCGTCTAAGAAAAGTTTTCTTAAATTTGTTGCATTTTCCAAACCTGTAATAGTAGTAATACCATTACGACTTAAATGTAAATTTGTCAATCTTTTACAAGCATTTAATGGCGTCATAGAATTCAGTAAATTATCTTGTAAATATAATACTTGTAATGATAAACACATATCCAAGTTTTCAATCTCTTTGATATTTTTATCTTGTAACTTTAAGTGTGTTAAACGCTTTACAAATTCTTCATCAGTCTCATCTTTTGCTTTTCTCGCTGATGATGTTGAACGTTTTACAAACAATGCTATATTCATTTTATGTATTTTGGATTCTCTACTGGCGCGTCCAGTGAAATCATATCTTGGTAAATGTTTTTTCATGTTGTTGTTTCGCTATATGTTGTTATATTTTGGTTTTTCGTTGTTGATTGTTGTTTTGCGTTTGTTCAATAAGTTTGTATTATATACAGTAATACATAGATGTAACGCGCTTTTGTAACGTCTTCCTGCTAGCTTTTCTGGCTTTCAGGCATTTCTATTCTCGTATTTACTCCTATCAAGTGGCTTCAACACTAACAATAAATCGTACTATGGCCATAGATATTAATGTACATACACAATGATACAATGATGAAATGCAATACTAATACATGCAAAAATAAATGATGATAAAAGACGACGACTTTGAGTCTCCTCGTAATGTAGCAAAAAATCATCATTCATTTCATCATCACTTCATCTTCATCATTTTTTTTTTAGTTTTAAGTTGTTTACCAGGTTTACCAGTTTACTACAGTATTTATTTATTACAGTATACCTCCTAGTATAATATATACGGAGATGTATATCTATAGATATTACAACTAGAGAGAGAGACACACGATAACAAAAAGGTATATATAAATCCTACAAGATATGTATTAACATGTTTGCAAAAGAACTTGAAGAAAGAGCAAAGCGACAGGAGCTTAGGAGAAAAGCATCGGCACAATCCTTGACACCGAAAAAAAATAATAACCACTTATTAAAAAAAAAACAAAAAAATGTAAATAATAATCATAATAAAAATATAGAACAAGATTTGGATGAAGACTCTACTGATGTTTTGGATCTATTAAATACAGATGATGAGAAAGATGAGGAAGATAATGGAGAGGAAGAGGAAGAAGACATGGATGCAGATAGTATATTTTTACGCATGGATGATGATAATCATGGGGATGAAAAAATTGCAGAAGAGAAAGTGAAAGAAAGTAGTAACTATAATAATAACACTTCGTCAAGTAATAAATCAAACGCCAAGAAAAAATCAGTATATAATAACAATATAGAATCATCAAAGGATGAAACAACATCTAACTCTCCTGGCTCATTTCAGGATAAATTGCTTCGTCAAGAGCAAGTAGCAGCTATTAATGCACAACAGCGTTCCCGTGCCCGTACCACCACTACAAAATATGATCCACAGCAACAGTTAGCTATTGAATTTATTCGTAGAAGAGAACAAGCATGTGCATGGATAAAAAATATTATGAAGCAAAGTTCATCTAGTAGGCGTGAAAAAGAAGCGCTACCAACATCGGATACATTTGTCTCGGCATTAAAAAATGGTGTTATTTTATGTGAACTGATGCGTGTCATAAATGGTGAACGAGCTGCTAAAATTAGTATACATAGACAGTATCCTCCCGCTACAAAACAAATGAAAGAGCGTGATAATATTGAAACTTTTTTAGCGCAATGCAAAGATGTAGGTTTGGATCAAAATAGTCTTTTTGAAACGGATGATTTATATGAATCGTCGGATCACGACGGGGGTGGTAATTTAGGTGCTGTATTATATACTTTAGGTGTATTGGCTCGTTTAGCTGAGAAAAATAAATTGATAACATCTGAAAATATGTTTTGGCATGGACATGGGTTTAAAAATAATAATTTTCCAACTCGTAAATATTCACAAAGTGAAGTTACAAAAGCGTCGGTAGCATTATTAATGATGGATGGTGATGCTGCTACACCAATTTTGAATTTTACTGATAAAGCTGGTAGAAAAAATAGTTTTGATAATAAAAACAAGAACAAAGATACTACTTTAAGTAGTGATAGCAACGGTGGAAATCTTATAGACAATAACAAGAAAATTAGCAATAATAATAACAATAATGACAACAATAACAAAAATGAAATAAATGATAACAATAGTAATAATAATAATAACAACAACAATAGTAAAACTAGTAGTAGTAATTATATTGATCATGATGACGAGACATGGGGTAGTAGTAGTGATGATAGCGACGATGATGATAACAATGGTTCTATTCGTGGACGTACTACAAGAGGTCAATCTGTAAATTTAAAGGAACTTGATGAATCGAAAAAAGATTTTAAAAAAAGATTAGAGCTAGTCAAACGTAAATTAATCGTAACACAATCTGAAATTGAAACAGTTGATGAGGATGCGGTTTCTGATCGAAAAAGACGCCCCAGTTCAACTTTATCTTCCTTGTCACCAGCTTATTTGCGCAAAAGAACCAGTGATGGATACACATCAGGTGATGAAGAAGCTGGTCTTCCTGCATGTTATGGCACATTGGAGAATGAGGTGCTAGTAGGGAAAAACGATGAAGCAACATTATTATCTTCGCTTTATCATCGTAACAGTATCAGCATCAACAATCAACGCCTGAACAGTAACAGTAATAATAACAAGCGAGAAGTTACAAGTGTACAAAAAGCTAAAGTTGTCATATCTTGGTTAATTGACCAAGGATTGGAAGAATATGTCACCACATTTCAGAACTCAGGATGGGATGATCCTAAAACCATTGCAACGTTGTTAACTGAACATGAATTGTTAAGAATGGGCATTAAAAAGCGTGGCCATATTTTGCAGCTTTTGTCAAATATTCCAAAATTACGAAGGCAGCTCCGTATTGGCGACAGAAAATCTTCTGTTTCTCATGTCGAAATGGCATCATCATCGTCTAATGTTGAATCGACTGTGGAAACATTGCCAGCAGATTTAATGAAAATGTGGGATGGTTTAAAGACAACAATAAAATCAACAAATGATGATGACAATACAACCGAAAGTAGTTCAACGGCGAAAAATATCAAGTCTATTGAAAATGTTTTACTTGCTACTGAAAATTTATTAATACCAAAAAAAGTTGGCGTTCGACCAATTGTTTTTGATATTGGTTGGCACTCGATTCGCGTTGGTTATGCTGGTGCTGAACGACCTGAGTTAGTCGTACCATCTGTGAAAGGTGTTGTGAAAGAACTGTTTCGCGATACAACAACTGCAAAGCAAATGAAAAATGGTACCTTGTGTTGTGAAGTTGCTGATGAATATGCAGAAATCTGTAAACTTCGGCCACCATTACGTCGTGGTATAGATGAAATTTCAGACCCAGAGGTCATTGAGTGGGATGACTTGAATGAGATTATTGAATATATTTATAGTCGCTTAGGCGTCAAACCTGAAATCCATCCCGTAGTAATTGTTGAAGCATGGCCAAATTGTCCTTTTGAAGATCGTAGTCGGTTGGTGCAGCTATTTTTTGACACTTATAAAGTTCCATACATATCGTTACTACCCCAAGCACCACTTGTACTTGCTGCGTATGGTTTGTTAAATGGTTTAGTCCTAGATATTGGAGAGTCTTTTGCTAGGGCTGTTCCCGTATTTGATGGCAATGCCCTTGCAAATGCCTCTACACGATCACCTGTAGCTGGTCTAGAAGTTACACAACAAACGATGAGAACTTTAACATTTGATGGGTTTAAATTCGGCTCTTTTGCTAATGCTGGGCGTACGGATGGGTTCCAAACTGGTAAATCTTGGTTAGAAAGGCGTGCTGCAGGCGTTTTAAAAGAAAAATTATGTTACGTCTCTGAAAATGTACGTAAGTCCGTTCCAATGGTAAGAGCCGTTGATGCTAAGTCGTTACCAATACATTTGCAACCTACCTTGCAAGTCTCTTCAAATGCAGAATTTGTTAATTGGTCTAAGCATCGTTTTGAAATAACAGAGTGCATGTTCAATCCATCATTAATTCGTGGAGATCAATATTATGCCGAAGGCAGTTTGCAAAGCACGGTCATGTCAGCTATATCGCAATTACCTCCAGCGATTCAACGGAGTATGTATGCATATGTTTTTGTTACTGGTGGTACTTCCGTTTGTCCAGGGCTTCCTAAACGATTGTACAACGAAATTAAAGATTCCATACATGCATCGTATGATGTGCGTGTAATTGCACCAGCGGGGAGGGAAAATGCGGCTTGGAGAGGTGGTTCTATATTAGCAGCAAGGCACGATTTCATTGAAAACTTGTGTGTCTCTAAGGATGTATATAATACTAGTGGTCTTGGGGCTACGCTGGAACATGTGCTAGAGATGAGTGGATTGTCGTTCGAAGGTACATCATCCTACACCAGTGTAGTCGTAGATGATGAGCATAAAGCAACATCCAGTTTACAACAACTAATTAAAGCGTCTATTCGTGACAGCAGTAGCGATGCAGAGGCACGTGAAAAATACGATAAAGTTAAATCGACTATCACTGCTCTTCAATCGATGACTGCAACTTTTTTACAAAATATGAAAGACGTGCAAGATTGCCATAATCAAATTGATAGAGTAAAAGACGAATTGGCAAGATCGAAATCGAAATGGGCTGCAGCTGATAGAGTTAGGTGTAAAGCAGCTGCATCCGCGTGTAAGGCGCGTTTAAAAAGAGCTGAGCAAACTGCAAATACTTTGCGAAAGGAATTGGCTGATCAGAAAAAAATGGCAGAGTTGTTAAACGATGATAAATCGTTGTTTTAAGTCACTGAGTATAGCAAAACCAAAACAAATGAAATTGAATGTTACGATTCGTGCCTTTGCCGGTCATGAATAACGCCACCATGTCATCCTCCAGCTTGCATGAATACGTTGAATTTAGATGTAGCTAAATTTCCATCAGATTATGTGACTAAGTTGCGAAAACATATAAAAAAGTTAAAATAGTGTTCGTATAAAATATTAGGCCTATTTTTTCATCAGTTTGAATTTGAGTTTATTTTCTTCACTCAAGTACAAAAAATACCTAATCTGACCTATCAAATATATCAAACACTACAAATCTACTGAGTATATAAAAAGTATCATATGAAGTACAAATATGATAGGAAATGAAAAACAGAAAACATGGCAGAAAAACACAATTTTCACGAGTAAAATGTTGATAGTGCTGTGTCCATGCTAATTTTTAAATGCTATTTCCATATATTAAAAAAACTTCATAGGGAGAATTACCATTACTATAGA
>LT650039.1:0-10144 GCA_900128395.1 Stramenopiles sp. TOSAG23-2
AAGCATTTGGATCAGATGATTTTGAACGTGTACGTGATATAGCATTGAGTCTAAGCTTTGACGGTAGAAGAAGTATAAATGAGTTGATACTTTCACACTCAGCGAGAAGGTTATATTTATTAATTGAAAGATATAAAAGAGAGTTTCCACGTGGTACATTTCGCAGGGATGCAATACCAACACCTATCGTATGTGCATGTGAACATGGACGTATGGATGATGTAGAATTATTTATGAATCTTCATCCTTTTCACAAGTATATTACTAATCGTGACGTGAATGGCTACAGAGATGATATGACATTGAAAGAGATGGTGAGTCAAGTCGGTGCAGATAGTCGTGGTTGGGAACATACACCTTTAATGACAGCTGCATGGAACGAACATTTCCAAATAGTTAAATATTTAATTGAACAAGGTGAAGCTGATCCTAATATTGCAAATAGGCATGGACAGAATGCATTGCATTGGGCAGCATGTTATAACAGAACGACTTCTGAGTTGATTGAATTGTTATTAACTCATATGACTCTTGAAAGCATTAATAAGAAGCAGGTCGGGGAATTGACTCCCCTGGACTTGGCATATCGTGATAATCGTAGTCCACTTCGCCAAGAGATCATTGCACTTTTACGTTTAAAAGGTGGAAAAGCAAATTTTCATGATGAAAATGGTATAGATATGTAGGAAGAGGTAATGGTGATTTAAATCATTAAAAAAATTAAAAACACAAAAGTGTGGTGCGTGTACTTGGAGAGTGTGTGGTAGTAATCAATATTTAAGTACTAAACAATGCAGTCTTCATATATATATTATATACGGTGTGTTCACTTTTTCTTGTTCTCCTTTCTCTCTCCTTCTCTCTCTATAGCTATAGTTTTCCCCACGCATTTGAATTGAAACCAAACCACTCTCAGTCGCACGTGGTCAAAGTTAAACTATTGCCAATCATCCATCCATCTCCATCTAGGAATAATTAAATATACATATACTAAATCGAATAAAACTACATGCCACCAACATATTCAATATTAATATGAATATTTGGTGATGTTGTTGATGTAATTTTATAATGTCCAGGTTTACCATATGTACCACTACTTTTATTCGACATACCATGTTTTTCCATCATTGCATTACGAGCATTTAAATATGCTTTCACGGATGGGATCGATGCAACCATTTCACTATGTTTTTTCATTATTGGATATGAATTTAACACTTCGACACCGTATACTTTTGCAACACCATTTAAATTTTCAAGACGATTAAATACAGATACATCTGCCCATGATAAACTATTACCAATGAAAAAACCACTTGGTTCCAATAAATGTTCAAGTTGACTCATCATTACAGGTAATTTTTCAACTGACCATTGTTGAAATGCTTTTTCCCTTTCCTCTTTTGGTCTCATCGTCGTCCCTGCTCTCCCTGGTACACCATCCATAAACAATGGCGTAGTGGAATATTGGATATCACCTGTGTGTTCGAAGATTTGATCTGATTTTAATTGCATGATGATATCTGATGGATATAAATTTGCTAATCGAGCAGCAAAACGAGCAATTGATGATGTTTGTGCATACATTATTCCATTTACTTGCAAAGCAGGCATTTGGTTAAATGGAAATGGAGAACCATTTGTTGGATCTTTTTTATTTATTGGATCTGGTTTTGTAATTGCTGCAAATTCATTCCCTGGGTATCTAAAATCATCGTAACTAATACCAGCCATAGCCAACATCATCCTTGTAATTTCCCCTCTTCCTGGACCATCTCCATAATGTATTGCAATCCTCGGTAAACTTTGTTCTAAGTTTACATGTTGTTGCCCAGAATTCACTCTAGCAGCGGAAGATGTTGTTGATGTTGGGTTTGTTTGTATAAAATGTACTTTTGACATGTTATATATAATATATATAATGATATATAATGCTTTCTTATAATTTCTGTTGTTACTCTTACGTTTTTAACAGTTTTTATTTTCTTTCTCCTCTTCCGTTTTTCTTTGTTCCTCTTTAATTTAGTTTTTTTTTTTTCTCTCTCTTACACTATACACACACACACACACATCATCATCATTTGTCTGTATATTAAATTATTTATTACAACCACGCGTTGGACTTAGACTGTGGCGATGATCATTTTTTCCTTTTTGATTTCCACACTGTATACTCTAGAGAAAAATACATCCGGTGATGGCGCGGGGTATAAATGATATATAATATACAAAAACCTGTTATGTATAAATGTACAGAATAACGATGGAAACAATTGATTATTTAGATGCTGAGGAGGAGGATGGTGAGGAGGGAAACGATCTTGTATATGAAACATTTGTAACAAAATATATGAAACAAAATAGACCGGTAATTATTAATAATTATATCCATCGCCATTGGAAATGTTTTGAGACATTTAGAAAAAAAAATGGTAACATTAATATTGAATATTTACTGCAAAAATTTAAAGATATAAAACAAGTGCCTGTGGTACAATCATCATCTTCCTATGATAATAATACGACAAATATGACGTTTCGGGAATTTATAAAATTAATAAAATCATCATCTTTTAATAATGAAACAAATAATAATAGCCAAAAAGATGATAAAAAGAATAATAGCTTCTATTATTATTTAAAAGATTGGCATTATTGCATAGAATGTAAAAAAAATAATATAAAATGTGAATATAATACACCAATTTATTTTGAAAACGATTGGTTGAATGAATGGTGGAATAAAAAAGGGCGTGCAAATATTAGTAGTACTATAATAAATGAAGAAGAAAAAAAGAAGAAGAATACGACAAGAACAACAACAAAAACAATAGAAGAAGAAGAATCACAATCAGATTATAAATTTTTATATTTAGGTTTAAAAAATTCATATACACCACTTCATCATGATATATTTTTATCATATTCATGGTCGGGTCAAATACAAGGAAGAAAAAAATGGTATTTATATCCACCAAATCAAACTAAACATTTAATTGATATACATGGTACCGTTGCTCGGACAGGTATATGGAATGATTTATCAAAAGATGAACAAATAAAATATCCAGGAATTCAAACAAATGTTCATCCAATCATTATTATACAATATCCAAATCAATTAATTTTTATTCCATCTGGATGGTATCATGAAGTATATAATATTGATGAAACGTCTTTATCTATCAATCATAATTGGTTTAATCAATATAACCTTCCGATGGTATGGAACCATTTAAAAAACGAATGGAAGGATACGATTAAAGCAATATGTGATTTAAAAGATATCATGGATCCAATAAGTTTTCAAAATGAATGTTTAAAATTAATGAATCGTAATACAGGTATCAATATTGTTGAATTTCAACAGATGTTATCATGGAAAATTAATAAACAACAAGTTAAAGTTGAAGAAGAAGTAGGGGAGGAAGCGGATAACAGTAAATCCAATTTTACTTCAACAACATTGAATGTTAATGAAATTGAAGTAGTAGAAAATATTATTACTGAAATTTATGAATTGTTATTATTGTAATTGTGCCTATCAGTTTCGAAATGACAGTTGGTTCATTACTTTTACTACAAAATCATAATTTGCTTTTTATGTTCACTATATTATATATAGATTTATTTAGATCTTGGGGAGAAGATAACTTCATAAAATCCAAAAATGACCAATATGTTAAAATTTGGATGAAAATATCTAGTAGAATATCCGAGTTTATGATATTATCCTATATAAATATATATTTATAGTATACTAAATCTATACTTATTTGAATTTAATTTTGGGGATCGTTTTTTCGTACTCGCTGGTTCTTCCCCCCGGCCCATTATATAATACATAAATTTTGATATTCTAATTTCCCTATTTCAAGTACAAATTATAGCTTTTTATTTTTTTTTTTTGCAGAAAAAATTTTTTAAATTTTTTTTGAATTTTGCAATTAATTTGTGTTACAAATAACTGCTGATATAGTCATTGATAAAGGTTGTACGATAAATTTATTTTGTGAAACATTTGTTTACGTAACTTATGCATATTGAAGGCGCGATTTAACATTTACAATATTATTATATCGCTGTTCTTTCATTCGTTTGTTGTGTTTTTTGTTGTGTTTTTGTATTGTTTTCTTTTTTTTTTTGGTGGTGTTTATTAATAATTAATTTTGAAATTTTTCACCTTCCGTTTTCACGTTTGTTTGTTTGTTTTTTTTCATAAGTAACAACAACACACAATATAAATATATATATATACCATGTCAAATTATAGACAAACGGATAATAACACATTAGCTATGTTAAATCGTTTATCAAACGTTGGTAACTCTGGAAATAATAGTAGCAAAGGAAATAAAAATAGTAAACAGAGTTTTGCTGGTTCTGTCCATCGTGTCACTTCTGAAGTGTTGAAAATAGGTCAAAATGGTCAATTATATGACGTTTCTGGTAAGAAAAAAAGTGGCTCATCTAGTTTTAGCTCAAGGCAAATGTCTGGCAGTTCGCATGGAAATATATCCCGTTGGAATCCTGGCGGGACGTTGAAAGCAAGTCGTTTGACCGGTTCATTAGGTATACGATCTATGAACAATGGTTCAGGTGGATCATCAAGAACGGTTACTCCATATATGCTTTCCGGTGGAGGAGTTAAATCATCATATGATAACATACGTAGGCAACAACACCGTCCACATAGTGCACAACTCATATCTGGTCGAAACAGAGGTGTATCGCGATCCTATTCTTCTTCTTCTTCTTCGGGTTCAAAAAAAAGACCGTCAAGTAGTTCAAATCATCGTTCCTCCTTACGAAGAAATTTTTCAACTGGACATAAAAATAATTCAAAAAGTAACAGAAATATTAATAGTAGTTCGTATGATAATAATAATAATAATAATAGTAGTAGTAGAAGAAGTGATTATCGTGTTGTAGGAAATAGTAATTCATCATCAGATTCTCATAAAGGTATTAATAATGGTAAAGAAACAATATCAACATCGCAACCAATAACTGGGTGGCGACTTCGACAGAAACAATTGCAAAATCAAGCACGATCCATCGATGCAGAGGAAGGAAAGAAAAATATGCAAGCTCATCGAAATAATCATCCACCACTACCATCTGGTACTATTAACAATAACGGTTCATCCAGTAAACGTAATAATAATTCGGATATGATACCCGCACCATCCATTAAAGAGACAAAGAAAAGTGCATTTATTGATGCATCTGATACGTGTGTATTTGCAGTTAGAAATGGTGATGATAGTGGCCAACAAGTTGTTTATCGAACTCCGGAACAAAAACAAAAAAATCCAGAACGTTTAAATTTGGATCGACGGCAATTGACACGATGTCCAATTTTAGAAAATGAAATAAAATTACGATTATTAAATTATCAAAACAATAAATTAAGTAGTATCGCATGTTTAGAAGGGTTGCCAAACTTAATTTTTTTGGACTTGTATAATAATAAAATCAATGAAATTCGCAATTTAGATGTCGTTCCAACACTAAGGGTATTGATGCTTGGAAAAAATAAGATTAAAAATATAGAACATTTAGATAAATTGACGAAATTAGATGTCCTTGATTTGCATAGTAATCAAATATCTACAGTTGAAAATTTGAATCATTTAGCAGAATTGCGTGTTTTAAATCTTGCAGGGAATCATTTAAAATCAGTCGAACGTTTGAAAGGGTTACGATCGTTAACGGAATTAAATGTTCGACGGAATGAAATTAATGAATGTTTTGAATTAGATCAATTGCCTGCATTGCAACGTGTTTTCCTATCGAACAATCGTGTCTCGCATTTAGAAGCTATTTCATGCTTGTTTCGCTCCAAAACATTAACTGAACTTGCAATGGATGGAAATCCAGTTGTCAATGTGGATAAATATCGCCCACATTTAATATTACGCATTCGTACATTACGGAATTTAGATTTGAAACGTGTGACTGAGGAAGAAAGAAGACGAGTTTCTGAATTGTTCAAAGCAGAGGAAAATAGTCGTGCAGAGGAAAGGCGGCAACAAAAAGTTGAACAAGAGCGTTTAGATGCTATTAAAAATGTAGAAAAAAAATGGGAAGCAGAAATGGAAACGTTGAATAATAATACAAATAGGGATGAAAGTACGACTGGGGAATTAAAAAATAATATTAAGAAAGATAGCAGTAGCAGCGATACTAATAAGAAAAGTAAACGTAATAATATATATTCATCTACATCAGGATATTCAGAAGTAGAAGTGGAAGGTCTTGTCAAGCGACTTTGTATATATGGACCTGGCTTCAGCGTATTGACAAATTCGAAAATACAAGCAGCTGTGGAAGAAATTAAAATTACCTATGTGAATTTTGATGTAGCATCTGATACGTTTAATAAATTCAATTCATTTAATAAAGTTCGAAAAGTCATATTTAATAATACAAATTTAAAAACATTGAAACAAATTGCGAAATTTCGTTTATTGCCAACATCAATAACAGAAATAGACGTAGAAAAAAATCCAATAAATGATTTGATGTTATTAAGAGCATTTGTAGCACATCGATTACCACATATTAATTCTATTAATGGAGTAACAATTGCTGATTCTGAACGATACCGTGCAAGTCGTATCTTTTCAAAAGCATCGCATATTACCCAAAAAACAAAAGAAAATGGCCTTTTTGCAAATATAAATCAAGAACGATATAAACAAGTTAGTGAAAATTATACTACATCTATTGTAAATCATGCGGTAAGGATTGAAGAGCGTTTAACACAATTAAATGAGACGTGGCCAGAAATTGTAAATAAAATTGTAAAGGATACTATGATTGGGCTGGATAGTGTTGCAATGTTTTCATCAATGTCATTTAATAAATGAGATATGTGCGTGAGAAAACATACGAAAAAATCACTTTTTTGTTCTCGTATAAAAATATATTATATATTACGAATCGTATATCATATAATAATATACGAAGTAAATATATATATATGATATGCCCACATGTAGTAGTACTCTATCATAGAAGGTGTGGTGGTGATTGATATGATAGTAATCATACACTATACATCATTAGAGAGTTTTATTATGATATCATACGAGTACGAATATACGAATATGTAATTTTCGATTTTAATTTTGTTTCTACGCGCGTAAGGAAGATGTAGAAAAAATAATATTTTACAAAATATAATAAAAAGAGTTTTTAGATTTTTTTTGACATATCTCATATCAATATTATATATATATATTCATTACATCATACTTCGTAATTATATTTATGTACTTGTACTTCGTATTTAATTATGAATACAAATGGGATGCATATCATATTTGCATATCATATGTGCATAATTACTGATATGCATACTAATAATTATCAAAGATATATATATATTCATTACATCATACTTCGTAATTATATTTATGTACTTGTACTTCGTATTTAATTATGAATACAAATGGGATGCATATCATATTTGCATATCATATGTGCATAATTACTGATATGCATACTAATAATTATCAAAGTATACCACAAGTTTTAATGCTTCCCTTTCTTTTTTTTGCCTATTACAGGATATGGACTCAATGATACATCATAATCAGATGGTCCAGGCGTTTGTTTACTTCGATATATAACCCAATCTAACTCTGATTTCGGATTACCTTCAGCCATTTTAGGTGTAAATGATGCACCTGGAATCATTTTTGGTAAATATGCATTTGGCCCTGGGGTTTGCTTCGCTCGATAAATAATCCAATCAATTTCTGATTTTGGATCTGCATCTGATATTTTAGTTGTACCACCACCTCCAGTTGATTGTATCTTAGGCATGTATTGATTAGGCCCTGGCGTTTGTTTTGCTCTATAAATTACCCATTCTATGTAACTTTTTGGGTTTGCAGTGGATATTTTACCACCACCAGGTTTTAAATATCTACCAGTTGCACCACTTTTAAATTGTGGTTTATTTCTATCTTTCATTATCCTTCTCCTAACACGTTCACGTGCTTCTTTCCGTGCCTTCTTCGCGCGAGCAACTTTTGCTTTCACGATTTCTGGATCTTCCGCTTCCTCATACATGGTCGAATTACGTTATCCTTATCTGTGGTATTATTATATATGTATATATATATATATCTTATGTGAATAGATAAAACAAGCGAGCAACTTTTGCTTTCACGATTTCTGGATCTTCCGCTTCCTCATACATGGTCGAATTACGTTATCCTTATCTGTGGTATTATTATATATGTATATATATATATATTCTTTTGTACTATATAGAAGTTCTTTTATAATATATTTATATATAAATACGTGCAAGTTAGTTAATAGTTTAGTTGCTTTATAGTAGTAATTTTCACAAAAACCAGGCAAACTGGCAAACACACAACGCATAAAAAAAAAAAGCTGTGCAAAAGTCTATAATAATACCCTGGCCAGCTGGCCAGAAGCCACACAGCATGGACTAAAATATTATGAATAAATTACAAGGAAACACTATATCATAGCCGCGGGTTATAATAAATAGTTGATTGATGATTGATGTTATCATACTTGATAGAATATAAACTATACCGAATATGATAGGAGCCAAAAGTTTTCTGCTCACATTTCAATTTTCAGCATTTACATATTTAGCACCACCACCACACCACACACCACCACCACACCACCATAATAATATTTAATTTCAGCAAAACAAAAGAAGTGCAAAAAAAAAAAAGACAAGAATCCTGTGTGTTGTTGTTACAGTACACATCAGTGTTGTGTGCTTGTTGTTGAAAAATACAAAAATATAGAAGACGATCACAGCAAAAATATGGATAAATCAAAGAAATTCGGTGTGTGTGCCTGTCTGCTTTATATCTTATTGCTATATTTATAATTGAAATTCATCCGCTCTTCTATATTACCATTTAAATTTGTGTGGTACTTCTTCATTGTTTTGTAAATTTGAGAGAGAGAGAAAAAAAATCATAATAGTTGTGCAGTTCAAGATGATGCTGAAAAATATAATAATGATAATATTATTAATAATAGGATGTTGTCATGGAGACAAAGATAATAATATTCAATTTGGATACATTAATTCTAATGTTCCTTCTAAACAAAATGCAGTGGAATATCAATTGGTATCAACAACATTTGATAATATACCACGATCAATTGATTATCGTGATAAATATGTTACACCAGTAAAAAATCAAGGAAAGTGTGGCTCATGTTGGGCTTTTAGTACTATTGAAGAAATTGAATCTCAAGTAGCGTTTAAAACAGGAAAAGTACCACCACCATTATCTGTTGAACAAGTTCTCGTTTGTTGTGGCGATAATATTACAACATGTGCAGGATGTATGGGAGGAGATACCGTCGTTGCGTATGAATATTTAATGAGTCGATCAAAAGGGCTTGATTTAGATGGTGATTATCCATACGATGACCATACAGATCCATTTGATCCACCAAAATGCAAAGCCTCAGAATACAAACCAGTTGTCCAAGTAAAATCATGGTCATATGCTGTAAAACGTGGAAGTGATACGTGGAATGTTCAAAAAGAACAAAAATTAGCTGCTGTGCTAGTAGAACATGGTCCGATTTCAATTGCAATGGATATGACAATCGATATGCTTCATAAATACAACGGTGGTATTTCAACTGGAATGGGATGTAAAAGTGATTCAGCAAGTTTAGATCATGCTGTACAATTAGTAGGTTATGATTTAGATCAAGGTTATTGGATCGTACGTAATAGTTATGGCCCAACATGGGGTGAAAATGGATACATGCGCTTGACATTTGGTAATAATACATGTGGTATAACAAATGAAGCAACATTAGTAGAGGTAGAAACATTATAGATTATGGAAATCTTTTATGGTATTTTTGTATATATATATATACGCGTGCGTATATAATATACGAGTAGGTATCATAGTGAATTCCTTGAAATCGTGTGTGTGGCTTAAAAATATGATACCCTGATGTAATTTTTATTTCTCTTTATAAAAAATAATGTTGTTATAAATTTGGTACGCCACGTACGTATATACTTCGTATATAATATATATATATTCGTACTAATTACTTTCTTCGTAAATTTTTTTCTTAATATCACAAACTATTATGTACC
>LT650040.1:0-10144 GCA_900128395.1 Stramenopiles sp. TOSAG23-2
TTACTAATATCCATAATCGGCATATTTTGATAAAATTACTCTATTATAATGCTATTTCTTTGCTAATATTTTCGGAAAATCTACCGTGCCAGCATGCTGGCATGCCCTAAGGCATGCACAAATAAAAAAGGAGGGGCGGCATTTTCATTGTTGTTATAGATTCATATATATAAAAAGAAATAAATGCTAAGAGACGCTCACTTGTAATTCCAACCTACAAACATCGTAAATATATATATATATATAAGATATACAAGATATATCTATCTATACATATACATATATCTACGATTATATTATACTGTTGTACAATGCATCACCTTATGCAATATATAGTGGTATTGTTCGTTATTTTAATTTCTATTATTGTAAATGTACATGCACACTCAGTACGTAACTATGTAGCAATAACGGACTCTGCACCAGGAACACCTAAAGTTACAGGTATCAAAGTGTTACAAACGTTATTCAAAGTATTGCAAATAACAAATGTAGATCCGCAAGAATGTGTAAAGGATATCACTGGTGCAGGCGTACATTTTCGTGATTTTGCTGATGATCTTCATAATAAAGATTTTAAAACAGGTATTGATTCATTAGAGAAAGGTATTTCTTCTTTATCTTCGTCTGTTAGTGGGTGTGGTGTACAGGAAGTGCAAACAAAGTTGGATGCACTAGCACTTGCAATTAAATTCGCAAAAATATCAAAGTTAGATGATGCAGTGAAGATTGTCGTTGGTGCATCTGATCTATGGACCAATATCGAAGTGTTGGCAAAAGCAGCAAAAGATGGTGATGCATCTGGTATTGGAAATGCTATAGGTAAATTATTAAGTAAATGGACCCAAGTCACGGGAGGTTGTAAAAAGAAAAAAGGATGTCTTATGGTCGACGGTGTTATTCGTATCATACAAACAGTCGCAAAGGATTTAGGCCCATGTGAAAATGCATTATCGCCAATTGTTAACGATATGGAATCGGTGGCTGGTGATTTTAGGAAAGAAGATTATTCAAAAGCTATTAAAGATTTAGCAACGACGTTAGAAAAAACTGGAGAAGCATTACAAAGTGACTCGTGTGGGTTGAAAAATATGGGAGAATTAATTGGTAAACTTTCACCAAAACTAGGAAAAGCAATTGTAAAAGTTGAGAAAAGCAAAGATGTTGCAATTATTGTCGGCACGGCAAATGTATATGATGCAATTTTTAAAGCTGTTGAAGCAATTACAAAAGGCGATTTTAGATCTTTCGGTATGCAAATTGGTACATTATTGCGTCAACTCCGTGCCTCTCATTGTAGTACAAAAGCATGTGTTGTTGTAGAAGGTATTATGGCAAGTGTGCAAATGGAAAGTAGTGATTTTGATAGTTGCATGAAAGATGCCGATGGTAGTTGGAAATATATTACGGAAGCGATGGGTTATTTTAAAGGCCGTTATCCAATTCATGGTGCAAAATTATTAGGACAAGCATTTGTTAAATTAGCTGATGCAGTCGAAGATTGCAATGTCCCTAAAATTGCTAAAGTGGCAGAGCAAATGTTTACAAAATTAAATGACAATACGATATCAAATGATATTGGCACCGTAGTGCAAGTATTAGTAGACAGCGCCGATGTGACCCATGATATGAATAAAGCTATATTAGATTTCCACAGTGAAAATTGGGCTGGTCTAGGAGGAGATTTGCATACGTTTGCAACATTTTTAAGCGATGCAAAGTGTAATTCAGTTGCATGCAAAGTGGTAGAAGGAATATTGAATGCTGGTGGCGTTGCATTAAAAGATTTAAAAGGATGCGAAGCTGATATTAAAAAATCTATCAATGGATTTTCATATGGTGCACAACAATTTGAAGATAAGAAATTTGGAGATGCAGTAAAAAGTTGGGCTGGGTCTTTAAATACCATTGCGCGCAGCGTCACCGATTGCGGATTAGACAATGAAATTAAATACATAGAGCAAGAAGCAAATGTGTTAGGATATGCAAATGCATCTACTAAAATTGGAGATGATTTTGCAATTTTAGTCCATGGCGTCGATTTTTACAAAGAATTGTATGCCACGGTGAAAGATATGAAAGATCATGATTATCGTGGTGCCGGTGGCAATTTACAAAAAGTGATGAATCAATTAGCCCAATGGACTGAAAAACATGCTTGTACAAGCGATTTTTGTTACATCGTTGTCGGTGTATTCCAATTTTTGGGTGATATGGAAGGAAGTGTCAAAACATGCGAAGCAGATTTTAAAAATGCATTTGGTGATTTTAAAAGTGCATGGCATAGTTTTGCTGAGTCTCACGGTGGTATATTCCATTGGAAGAGAAATGAAGATGACATTCGTAAAGGTGTTAAACAAATTGGCGATGGTATGAAACTTGTCGCAAAAGGCGTTTCTGATTGCCACCTTGAAGAATTTGCGGATATTTTGTCTAAACTTGCAATTAAACTTGGTATTGTCCCAGAAGTCGGTTGGATAGAAGAGATATTGCATATTGTAATTGAAGGTGTAAAAATAGAAAATGAAATTGGTGATGCATGTGATGATTTTGGAAATAAAAACTGGGTTGGTTTTGGATATAATGTTGCCAGATTGGTAAAGACATTGGTGTAAAAAAAAGAATGTCCATTTGTGTAATACGCGAAGCGTCATGTTTTTTGTCAGTTTGTGTGGTGTGTGTGTATTGATGGTGTGTGTTTATTTTTATCGCATGTATGAGATTATTCGTATGATATATTTCTATTAGTGTTGCTAGTCGTCTATCATACTACATTATTATAGCTGGAGGCCTGGACCTGGACTGGAATGGTAGGCCAGCTGGATAATACCTGGTAGCTATCAGATAGCCGGGCTATCCAGCTATCTATTATTAGCTGTCGTCTGTCGTCTATTATAGATAGCTAGAGCTAGCTCTAGCTATCTCTAGCTAGCTAGCTCTACTGTATGCTGTATGTATCAGAGAGGATACATGTAGACTAATACTACGGAACCCCCGCTATACATTATGGCAGCGATAATGGATAATGGTGATGGTGATAGCTGGATAGCCAGGATAGCCAGATAGCCTGGATAGCCTGGATAGACTACTGTATGTAGCCTGCCGGGCCTGGATAGCTGGATAGCCACAGACGTGCAGACCACAGAAGTACTGGCAAGGAAAATCTCTGGTGTCCAGAGTACCACAGAAGTCTTGGGGACCACATCTTCACTTGCACCAGTACAGTAATTATAACAGTACAGTATTATATTCTCCCTGTTTATGTTATTACACCAGTTATTGACGACAGCTAAGGACAGCAAAGCAGTTGCCAAAGAAAATTCTGAGTGTAACTAATAATTGTGAGGTGAGCCTGTGTGGCCCAGCTGGCGCGAGATCCGCATTTTTTACTGATTGATTTGAATGTTTAGCATATAAATAGCATTATAAAAATTATTTATTATTCTTATTCTAGAATTATAAAATCTTCAGGTCTTCAGCGAGACCGCTTCTTGATAGGAGAGTAAAATCATACCGTTAGAATACATATCCTATTCAATATATTTTTATTGGAGGTCTTTTCCCTGCAATATTTTTTAATTTTTAGATCAATTTCTCGCCCTGTGCCATCAATTTAACAGGTAAATAGCATTAAAGTTGCTATATACAGATAGAAGTCTTGAAGTGTTTGCTAAAACCTAATGAATTCGATATAGCATGGACACACCATCCAACTACATCTCGTTTTACAAAATTCTTCTGAAATTTCCTGGCACTATATGCACTATATGCACTTTAAAAACAACATATAAATATACATATAGACATATACGTTGGTGTAGATAATAAAACAAAAACATTACAAAATAACCAATCACAAGTACAATTAGATAAAATAAACCCTTTATCTTACGTACACAAAACAAAACACACATACATACATAGAAAACAAATACATATATATATATATTGTTTTTCTCCATAAACTTCGTTGATATAGAATTTCGTGTTTTTCATATTCAAATCGACGGTATAACAATATATAAAGCATATATACATATATTAACTGTATATATATACTATTCTAGCTATTTACAAAGTATTGGCGAAAGATTAAAAACCCACAATACTTTAAAAAGGATATATCTAGGTAATTGCATTTTTGAATAAAATAATAAATAGAGATAATGTTTAATTCTAATAATTCTGATGATAATGAACAAAGTCTTTTAACGTCAACCAGTCCAACAGTATTAGACGATAATGAAACAAGCACACTTCGGTCCCTGCCGATTGATGCTAACATGACTATAATAAACGATGATAAAGAAGGATCCCTTGCAACTCGAAGTGTAGATGCGATGCCGGCAGGAAACCTTACACTCTTCAATGCCGACGATAGCAACGATGATACTGTATATAGATCATTATCCATATCGATGCAACCGACATTGTTCGCAGAGCCACAACTCCAACACAACAGCACAACACTGTTAGGGGGTAAGAGCGGACCAACTATGGAGCCCTATGAAATGGCAAATACAAAATTCAGCAGGTTACAACAAAAAGTACCTGATACCAATAACTTTAAAACTGATGCAATGGAAGTTGAAAATGATTTCACATTTGAAAGTTTCAGCGATAACAGCAAAGTAAGTGCAGCACCCGATAGTCTCGGTGCACCAGTGAAACCATCTTTCATAAATTATTGCGGAGACCATTTTGATTATAATGGGACAGTAGAATATTTTCTCGAACAAATGGATCAAGTTTCTATTGAATGTTGCTGTGATTTATCATATAATAAACAAACATATGAATTTGAAGTTCTTGCATATCCAACAGACCAAAAAATCCTATATGCAATTCAAATATATAGCGAACCTAAAAGAAATTGCCACGTAATTGAATTCCGTCGTTTAGATGGACCAGGATTCATATATCGTAATCATATTATGAGTGTATGGACAGCATTGAATAAACGTAACATTGGACCTGGAGTTTCAAGTAACGCGAGGCCTATGATGCCAACGTTAAACATGGAAAGTCTGGATAAGGATGATGATTACAAAGTCAAAGCTGCTACTTTGTCACCAATGTTAAAAATGGTTGCATCTAAATTATTAGATGTCAGTCGAACGGGACTTCAAATGCTTATCTCTGCAACAAAAGCAACTGCCACTCAAGATGCGTTAAAGGAGACAAAAGCGATGACAACTGTAATCGATGTTGCACTTGCTTCGGAAAATGCAGAAATTGATCGTTGCACTGGTGCTGTATTAAGAGAAGGAGTCATCATGCATCATGAAGAAATCAAACAAAGAATAATTGATCTTGTCATTGAAAAACTTACGAAAACCTTGTCAAAAGACATTTCGCTGCAAAAGGAAATTGTAGAAGTACAACGTAATTATATTGCTGTATTGTTTAATTTATGCCAAATTAACAATGGTGCATATCATGATACGTTAAGAGAGAAAGGTGCTCTTATAGTTGTAGGCAAAATCATTGCTAGTACAGAATGCAAAAGGTTAGAAAATAACGCGAAAAATGTTGCTACATTATTAAAGCCATTTTAAAGTAATTTGGCGGAAATGGTAAATCGGGTCGGGTACACGTGTACGTGTATATACATTTATATAATGATGATATTATATTTGTATGGATTTGCGTAAGTTAATATTTTGGTACAAAGTATTGGTGATGCAACTCACGAAAACAATACAGGCGGTACTATGGTTATTACTGTGAATTATTATTACAAACGTACAATACATTGAAGGAATTGAACGTATCTAATAATAATAATATTACTGATGAAAAAAGTATTGGTAAAGAATTTAAAACGAACGATACATTAAAGTATTAAAAGCGAGTAATACATTAATGCAATTGTTTATGCAGTATCGGAAAAGACACCCAGGGAGAGCGGTAGTACAGTAATATAAAGGAGATGGATCAATCAGGTATATATCAACGATTGGAAAATATCGAGGATGTTGATATATATACTAAATAAATGAACAAATACCATTCGTTGTATGATAGCAGCTACAAGTGAAGCAACATTAATTTGTATCGATATACAGGATGGAAAGATGATAAAAACGAAATGGAAAAGAGAGACATATGCAAATGCATATGTTGGTGAATGAAAGAAGATAATTGAAAGAGAAAATGGAAATAGTACATATATATGCCTAATGGAGTGAATGTCATATGAAGATGATAAGAGACATGAAAAAAGGCAAAATGGAAACAAAAACAAGGGGAGCGGGTAGAGAAGGGAAAAAATAATTTTTCGTCGTACGATCAAGTACACGAATATTTTTATTAAAACATATCATATACATATATATATATATATATTTAAATCGAAAACTCCTACTCGTAAGATAATATACGTCGTACGTGTCGTATATATATCTGGCCCTCTTTATAAATTATTAAAATATTAAATATTTTCAAAAGTGTTGTTTAACCAACCTGCATATCTCGTATGATATATGATACCATATATTTTCAAGCTTTGTGCTCATGTACTTTATACTAGACACAATAATATATATATATATATATCACCCATCCTTAACAAATAAAGAACAATATATAAATTCTTTTTATTAACTATTCATACACATATTTGCTGTAAAATATTAGCAGAAAGATTGTCAATTTGTCCCATATACACGTCAATATGTTGAAACAAACCAATAGCCGCAATGAAGATTTGGATCATGAAAGAGGCAGAAATTCAGAAAGCGAAATGCCAAGTGACAGTGAATATACTACAGATGAAATAAGTGGGTATGATGGAATCTCCACTGACGACCAGTCATTATTATTTGTTATACCAGATACGGGATGGAAGTATTCTACGCAAGATGTTAATGAAGACATGCCAACTATAGAAGAACAAGAACTATTGAGTAACATACAAGATCTGCAATTGAAATTAATGAAAGTGAGAGAAGAAAAAGTTAGAATTCGGGAAGATGCTGTATCTGATGTGGAATTAAATAATTACAATAATAATGGTAATATAAACGGCACTACTACAACTACTACTACTAATGATAATAATGATGACGATAATAATAACAACAACAATAATAGCAACATGAACCAACAGATGCCATTTAGGGATAATAATCCAAACAATGTAAATAATATGAAAAACAATTCAAATTTAAATAATGATGGGAACCTAAACAATGACAACAATAATCATATTATATCAGAGTCTGTCGAAAGAAGTGGACGTACAATTGTTGTCTCAAATCGTTTACCCGTGTTAATATCAAAAGATCCAGTGACTGGTAGACGGACAATTAAAATGGCATCCGGTGGGCTAGTAACAGCACTAAATGGTGTACGAACATCAATGGATTTTTACTGGTTAGGTTGGGTGGGAGAAGATATACCGTTAAAAGAACGCCCTGCATTAAGACAGGAACTAATGGAAGAACATGAGTGTATTCCAATATTTATTCCGCCAGAGTTAGCACAACTGTATTATAGTGGATTTTGTAATAATGTATTATGGCCACTTTTTCATTACGAGTTATTGCCAAGTTTTAGACCAGGTGTAGAAAAGAAATTTGATCGTTCGTTATGGAAAGCATATAAAAAAGTTAATATTTTGTTTGCCGATGCCATAAAAGATATTTACGAGGAAGGGGATGTGATTTGGGTCCACGACTTTCATTTAATGTTAGTGCCTCAAGGATTGCGTGAACGTAACATTGAAACTGCAATTGGATGGTTTTTACATGTGCCCTTTCCATCAAGTGATATCTATCGTATTTTGCCAGTGCGAAATGAAATTTTAATGGGTGTCTTGGCAGCTGATTTAATTGGTTTTCATACATATGATTATGCTAGGCATTTTTTATCATCTTGCTCCCGTGTATTAGGTTTAGAAACGTCGATTAAAGGTGTCAATCTAAGAACAAAACGTCATTTTTGCACGATCGGAGTTCATCCAATTGGAATTGAACCAATGCATTTTCGAGGTATATTGCAACGAGAGTCAACACAAAATAGAATATTAGATTTAAAGAAACAATTTGAAGGAAAGAAAGTTTTACTAGGTGTGGATCGTTTGGATTATATTAAAGGAATGCCACATAAACTTTTAGCATTTGAATTGTTTTTACGACATTATCCAGAATTTTGTGGTAAAGTTGTTATGATACAGATTGGTATACCGTCACGTACTCAGGTACGTGAATACAGGAAATTAATGGGCCAGGTAAATGAATTGATTGGGCGTATCAATGGGGCATATGGAACATTGGAGTATACTCCTATACATTACATACAGCGAAGTGTAAGCACAGAGGAACTTTGTGCATGTTATGTTGTTGCAGATGTTTGCTTAGTAACCTCCTTACGTGATGGTTTAAATTTAGTAAGTCATGAATATATATTGATGCAAAATCAACGAATGAAACATTATGACGATGAAGATCATACCATCAGCAATAAGCACAATACACCAGGCGTATTACTTCTAAGTGAATTTACTGGAGCCATTCAATCGTTAAGCGGTGCTATGCGTATCAACCCATGGAATACCGAAGCTGTTGCGACAAGCATTATGCAAGCATTGACAATGGACCCCGCATTGCGTCGACTACAACAATCCAAATTATATCGTTATGTAACAACGAATACCTCTTCACATTGGGCAAGTTCATTTCTTACTGATATGTCTCTAGCATCTGCAAAATCGAGGCAGGAAAGGCATAAATTTTCGAAAAAAAAGCCAGTGACATTAAAGCGAATAGTGCAAAGCTATAAGCGATCAAAATGTAGACTATTGGTAATAAATTATGATCGTGTGCTAGCGTCAGATACATGGGATTCGCAATTCCTACCGCCAGTACAATTTGTAGATGCGTGTTTACGAAGTTTAACAGCAGATAAACGCAACATCGTTGTGTTATATAGTGGCCGTGACAAAGATACTTTAACCACTTGGTTTGGGTCCATACCACGTTTAATTTTAGGGGCTGAATATGGTGCATTTGTTAAATTAGACAAAACGCGCGAGTGGATATCATTAGTATATGAAAATATCGAACAAGTGAAATGGAAAGAAGCTGTATTGCCTATTGTCAAAGATTTTAATGATCGCACTCCCGGTAGTGAAATTGAAACGAAGGAACATAGTATTACATGGTTTTATGGAGACGCTGATCCTGCATTTGGAGAATGGCAAGCGAAGGATATGTTATCGCACTTGGAAGAAGTATTGGGAAATTATCCCGTTCAATTAGTCAAGCGCGAAAAGGCATTAGAAATTCGTGCTCTTTCATGTGGACAAAAGGAATTTTTAGAGTATGTTATTCAAACACTTTTTGATAAAACTGCTGAGAAAGATACAGAACGATTAAATAATAATGATAATATTAATATGCAGAAACATTTACGACGGCGTCCGTACGATTTTCTACTTTGCTCCGTTGGGAATTCATCCAGTGATAAAATTTTAGTGGATTATCTTGATCAATTGAAAGGTGATAGTGAAGCAGAATTTTTCTCCCCAGCTGATGTTAAAGCTTATTTTTGCCAATCATCGAAATCTGGTCTGTTGTTTGGAGATTACGTATTTGAAAGCTCAGGTGATGTTCGTAAGTTATTCCGTAATTTATCCGCATCTGCTGCGAAGGATCAACAAAAAATAAGAGCACCAAAGAGTAAAAAATTGGAGTCGACAAACCAAAATCGGCGTTGAAATTGTATTTATCTGTATACGCACGCACACACATATTTACGAAAAACACAAACAACCAGTTCTACGAACATATTACGCGTATGATAAATATATATTTCGTAGATTGAGTATTGAGCGTATGATAGCCTGGATAGTATTTTCCATTACCATGGGAAGTAAAATTATTATAAACATCAATATATTTCGTAATATATAAAATATATTATAACTTAGATCATACGCGTACGACTTTTTGTACGAAGTATGTATCATATATAAAATGTTCTCTTACTCATGTATCATATATATACCATACACGAATGTTTTTTTCAATATTCCATTTTTGACTTGGTAGTTTTCAATAACGTACAATTTTTCTGACTTTTTTCCCTCTACTTTTGAAATCCACATTAAACTTGATGGTTCCATATTTAAATATCCTCG
>LT650041.1:0-10134 GCA_900128395.1 Stramenopiles sp. TOSAG23-2
TGATTAATAGAGATCAAAAAAGCATAGCAACACCATTGAAAATCTTTTTTTTTTTGTTCTAGAATCTCTATTTGTGGCTATACGACAAATTTAAAATTTGTAAGCTGAGTGAGTATAAAAAAAAAGGGAGTGCTATTACGTGCTATTAATACCATATGGTATATTTGTCACGGGCCATAAAAAAAAAAGGTATATATATATATATTCAATATATATATCTTTCGGAGGTGCATGAATACACAATAAAATATAATTAACATATATCTTATAATATTTTAAATCAAGTAACAAAACAAAACAGAACCTACAACCATAAAAATTAATGCCAAGAAAGAAAGTAAAACCGCCTAAGTCTGTAGGCACAGTGCCAAAAGAAGCATGGCCTGTAGCAACAATAGATATCAAACAGAGAATAGTTCCCGACTTAAAAAAAGGAACAATGTATTTGAACCCGCTTTACATCGACACAACAACTGAAGAAACAAGATCTAAAGATATAACAGATCAAAATGTCTCAACTAATAGGTATGGCAGTACCATAGATACCAAAAAATTTGAACTAATTCAAGTATATCGATGCGGTCAAATGAAGTGTTATACAGGTCGAACATGGAGCCATGTTGAATGCATTCATATTAAATATAAAATTTTCTAATATCAAAAAATTTGAACTAATTCAAGTATATCGATGCGGTCAAATGAATTGTTATACAGGTCGAACATGGAGCCATGTTGAATGCATTCATATTAAATATAAAATTTTTTTAAGTCAAGCGGAACGGCATGGATTTATGAGAAACTTACGTCGCTTTGTTACCGTTGCAGCTGCAGTGCCAAAGAATATAAGCTTGTGCACAGACCCTACAATTAACGAGGAAGATTTTTTTAAATCTTTCTTGGCGTAGGTGGTTTGAATTGAGAGTGGTGCAGTGTCAGCCGGCTGTGTTTTGGGCGAATGCTTAAGCTCGTTCCTGGATCCTAGTGTACCAAGTGCATCCAGCAATCCGCTTCGTCCATCCTGAATAAACTGTTTGCAGGAAAGTGTATAAAAATGTCTGTTGCTAGCTCGTGTGCTAGTGAGCGACTGAGAAACAAAAATATAATAAAAATTTAATTCATTCATCAATTCAATAAAATAATTAAAATACAGAGTAAATAATTTAATGTGAAAACTGTGCACTACAAATTAACAATATTCACTATAAGAAATATATATATATCGTTTTCTAAAATATCAATTTTATTTTTCATATATTTGTAAAAAATAGTAAATATCCGAATTATAGAAACTGATGAATATTTCCCCCATAGTGAATAGTGTTAAGTGCACCAGTTTTGACACGGTTTAGAGGGGATATACGCGGAGTACACTAACACAGCGCATGTCCATCAAAAAGTCACAGGAGTTTCAAATAATAGCATGTGCCTAATAGAATAATAATAATTTTGTATACTAATGAATAGCATTACGAATTCTTTGCCTATTACAAAAAGACAATAAATCTAGAATAAACACAACTCCTTTCTTTCAATTTATGATGCCTAGAATAGTATTACAGTACACACACATCATGTGCTCATATCTCTCTCTTCTTTTTTTTTTAAAAAATAAATATAAAGTTGCTGAGACAAGCCCACGGAGAATTAATGGCCATGCATTATATGTACGCACAGTACACACACATCATGTGCTCATATCTCTCTCTTCTTTTTTTTTTAAAAAATGATAAAGTATAATACCAGGTAGTACGTACCAGGTAGTATTATAATAATTAGAATAATGAATAAATAGTCTTTTTGTTTTAGATAATGTACATATATATATATATATACAGTATTGGAACATATCATTTCACTGCTGAAAAACAGTATAAAATAAGTGTTGAAACAACAAAAAGTATGAACAACGTAAATGTTGTTGTTGGAGACATTCGTTTCGAGCGACTTTATAAAAAGGTACATGATACTAGTGAAGATTTTACAGCCATTGAAGAAACGTCTGGAAAAACATGTGTCGAACCGAGCAAAAGAATCTATGACTCTTCGTATGATGTAATATTATATTCGTAAATTAAATTATATATTAATAATATATGAGTAAGAGAACATTTTATATATAAAATAAATTTTGTATCATACACGTATTAATACTACCGCTTTAGCTTACTATATAATATTCTGTTTATTTATTATTCCATTTTTCTAATGGTTATCCACAAATACTAGTAAATTTCCGCATCATCATATATTAAGATAGTACTGTATATATATCCGAGTGCAAGTAAAAGAGAAATATAATATATAGAACAAGAAATACGAGGAAGTATCTATTAGCACTCATATAAGAAATTTGTTTGTTATATAGATAGATATATGCATCTTTTTTCTTCTTGAAATACTTGTAAGTGAGAATAATTTTACGATAATTATATATATCTGAATATATTTTATTATTTATATTTCAATATCATCAATGTTTGGGATGTATGTTTTACAATCTAATATATTCTTAGTCCTTTGTATAATCATAATTATTGCATGTTGTAATATATCAACAATACTTGCAGAGAAACGTGAGTCTTCTAGTAATAGGAATAAATTCGATCCTTTTGATGACGATGATGATGATCGTGGAATTATGTTGCCACCACCAATGTTTATACCCCCCCCTTCACTTTTGTTGAATCAGAATTTATTCAAGCATTCAAAACATTTTTACCCACGAGAAAAAAATAGACAATTTCCAAATTTGAACAATTTTGAAAATGTTGCAGCAATGATGGGTGAAAACGCGGCAAAGATGGCATTAAGAAAGCAAAGACGTTCATATGACACGAATGACAATACATTCTCTGAAAAATTTGAAAAAAATATAGTTTCTAGTGGTGATAATAATGATGAAGGAAGTGAAGATTTTTTCAGTAGCACAAGTAGTAGTAGTAGCAGCAGCAATAATAATAATAATAATAATAATCAAAAGAAACATCATCAACTAATACAAGAAAAAGAAGTAGATCATTTAAGCAAAAGTATGTGGAGAAAAAAGATCAAGGAAAATATCTATGAATTAAAAATGGACTTAGACAAGGGTATATCAGGAAATCATATTAGTATTCATGTGAATAAACAAATGGATTTAATAATTCGAGCTAAAAAAACAACAACAGAAATAAATGAAGAAATAACGAAATCAATTCCATTGCCACGACCTGCTACACCTGCAGATATACATGCAAATTTTAAAGCTGATGGTAAATTAACATTGACATTATCAATTAAAAGTAATATTAGAGGCAAAAGTGGCAAAAATAAAAAGCGAAAAAAGGGAGAAGAAGGTGACATCTATCAAACTGCTGAACATATTATTGAAAGCTTAGTTGGCAAGAAGAAAAAAAAATAATGTATATACGTAATATCCTATTGAATAAAAACAATAATTTGAAAGAGGAAGTAAATCATTACATGTATCAATCTTTTAGAATCATAGAAAAAATAAAATTTTTTACGTATATTTTAAAAAAAAAAAACAGTTTTTTGATTAATATCACATTTTATCCGCACAGAAATATTTTTTTACGAGTATATATTTATCATATAACATGATTTTAATTTTATCAAATTTCAAAAATTACGCCCCCGTTTTTGTAAACAAAGCGCCCCAAATTAATTTTTCCTCGCACACGGCGGCGGAATAGTTTTTGTTTTTTTATATTGGTTAAAATCTAAGTTATAATAATTTTACACTTCTCGTGTTAAAGTAATATGCTCAATACTCAATCGCAAGAATAATATGCTATCCTACTATAATAAAGCTCTTAGCTCCTGACGTCGCCGCAAGCTCTCATGCGCCACCGCAAATTTATCATATAACATGATTTTAATTTTATCATTTTTCAAAAATTACGCCCCCCGTTTTTGTAAACAAAGCGCCCCAAATTAATTTTTCCTCGCACACGGCGGCGGAATAGTTTTTGTTTTTTTAATTTTATTTTTATGCAAATAATCCTCCGCCGTTATTTCTTGTTGTGCCAAAACTACCTTTTTGATCACTAATTTTGCGCCCCAAATTAATTTTTCCTCGCACACGGCGGCGGAATAGTTTTTGTTTTTTTAATTTTATTTTTATGCAAATAATCCTCCGCCGTTATTTCTTGTTGTGCCAAAACTACCTTTTTGATCACTAATTTTTTGATTAACAGATCCTTGTTCGCATAACTAAATGTAACATAATAAAAGTAAATACAAGAGCATATCGATATTGAATTTATGTATATGCGTTAGCAAAGATAATTTTATGGCACAAGGGAATATATGAACAAGCAAAGTAATATAATTTATAGGTATTCTATACTTACCACATGGTTAACAATTCTTGGAGCAGTGTTGGGTCTCGTAGCATTGAGAATAATAGTTCTTTGCGTAGATTTGCTAACATCTAGAGGAATCGCAGAATGTCCCATAACTCTTTCTACACGTCGAATATAGGCAGTGTTTGGACGAACGCTAGCACCTTTGAATGGGGAAACAGTATTCATCCCATTGATTTTGTAAATACTTGGTTGAGACGCACGAATGACATATGGATTTACCTTAGCACCTTTGAATGGGGAAACAGTATTCATCCCATTGATTTTGTAAATACTTGGTTGAGACGCACGAATGACATATGGATTTACCTTTCTTCTACGTCTTATGTTACGTGTTTTTTGAACGTACAATCTGTCCCATACATTATCTGACATGATGATGATATATTATATATATGATTTATTATATATGTATACACGAAATAATATTTGTGAATATATTTTAATGCACTTATTATATTTATTCAATCTTATATATTTTTAATATTTTTAATATATACACGAAATGATATTTGTGAATATATTTTAAAATGCACTTAATATCCAATTTTTTATATTTTAATATATATATATTAGATGTTCTATTTTTTTCTCCCATGTATGTCTATCTAGATGTATATATAATATATTTATTTTTATATATCAGGATATATATTAATAAATATAAAAGATATGTGTATCCGAATGGTTAGATATAACAGTGGTACTACCTGGTAAATAAATATAATAATAAAATATGGCCTTTGTCATATTTTTAGCAGGCGAGTAGTACTAAGTGGAGGAGTGGTGTATAAGTTGGTTGAAAGGCGGGTATATAGGTAGGCATCATCGTAATCTAAAATCTTTAGTAATATATTAATACAGAGTTGTATTGTATATATATAGTATTTTTACTCATTAATTTTATTTTACACATCAAAGTGCCAAAGCACCAAATCCAATCATTATTTTTATTAAAAGTTTTAAAATCTTTTTGGTGGACTAGGTGGTGGACCAATTTTACATCTAACAATTTTACTTGGACTAATATTGTGTCTAACTTTGTTCTTATTATTAGTATCACTAGCGCTAGTAGATGTTGTTCGAAGGTGGACCAATTTTACATCTAACAATTTTACTTGGACTAATATTGTGTCTAACTTTGTTCTTATTATTAGTATCACTAGCGCTAGTAGATGTTGTTCGAACATTTAAATTTGATTTTCTATAACTATTATTATCATTGCCAAAACTAATACTACTTGTAAGAAAATGATTTGGACTTTCTGCTTTTATATGATTTTGAACATTATGTGAGCTATTATCATATACGACTTTACCACTATGACCACCAAAATTGCCATGCTTTTCAAATCGTTTTTGTTCTGCTGTACGCATTGCTGGGGCAATGTTCAATGGTCTACCCCATGGATCTAATCGTTGTTTACTGTCGATATCTTCATATCTACTTTCAGTGCCTTGTGCAACTTTTGGCTTAGGTGTTTTTGCACCTAATGATGCAACTACATGACGATCATTCATTCCACGCCATGAATTGCCACCAGGACTTGTAATTTTAAAACCATCAACAGTTTTATCATGAGAAGATGTGCTAAATGTACCATGTTGACTTAATGCATTGAAAAAATCATTATATTTTACATAACCATCTTTGTTTTTTTCCAATTTTTTTACAACCCAATTTAATTCTTGAGAACGAAATAAATGAGAACATTCATTTGCTAATGCATTTGTAAATTGATTAACGGAAACTTTTCCTGAATTAATATTATCATAGCTAGCTAAACGTCTTTGCAGCGCTGCTTTGCGAGCAGACACGACATCGCCCATTTTACGCATTAATTTTACTTCTTCTTGCGTTTTTGGGATCCATTCACTTAGTTTTCCATTTGCACCAGAATCGTAACCTTGTCTAGTTGGAGAATTGATACGGCCATCATTCGTTTTACCTTGATGATCATAGTGATCTAATAAATCGCTTCTATTGTATTGTTTCATTGCTTTGTAATCATGATACACTCTCTTTGTATGCTGTTGCAAAGCACTTTTATTTTGATATCCAATGTTCCAAGAACCATTATATATACCAATATGGCTCGTTAAATGCGGACGACGTTTCAATTCACTATATTCATGGCGTAACAAATTTTGGAAATCTTCTACACGGACATGACCTCTATCGTCTCCTCCTAGTTTTTCAATTAATAATTTAGTCTCTTCATTTGATAACCCAACTTCCGTATGTTTATGCAATACTTTTTTAAAATCTGCGTTTGTAATCTCCCCATCGCCATTATAATCGCATGCACGCAAATCATCATTTAATGGACCATCATCACCATAAATGGTACTACCACTTTCCATGACACGTTGCATAACTTTTTGCATAATCTGTTTCTGTATTTTTTGTTCTTTCGATAAAAAGCCACTGTTTAAATAACTATAATTTTTATTATCAGTATTTTCTTGGTAAATTGTCATTTTATTACGTCGAACATAATCAGCATCTTCAAAATCATCAACCGGCGTCATACCACTACCAATATGCGATTCGTGGGATTTCATTGGTTGATCTAATGCATCAACAAAGTCGCTATATTTAATTTCCCCATATTTATTTCCCATGTTTTTTGTTAAAGATCGCAATACTTGTTGATCGTTCTCATCTAGTCTTACACCCATCTCGCCCAAACCACGCATTAAAGTTTTATGACTTACATAACCTTTTTGTTCCTCGTCTAACGATTTTAAAAGATCTTTATATTTCCATGCACGCCCTCTAATACCGTCCCGTAATTTTGAAAATGTATTTTCGTTCTGTTTTTCCTTTTCAGAATATGAAAGGTTTCCCTCCCTCGGTGCTGTTCTAGATAATACGTCGGTTAGATGGTAGTAATCGATTTGTCCAGAGCCAGCTGCATCGAAATGTCTAGTCAAATCACGCATTTCTGCTTTGTTCAAACGTATTCCTAAAGATGTCCTCAACGTGCGGAAAAAATCATCGTATGATAATGCCCCGTCTCTATCTCTGTCGGCTACTCGCAATGCAGCCTTTAATCGAGTTGCGCTACCACGACTTTCGCTACGTAATTTTTCTTGCAAGGATTGTAAAGAATGTAAATCCTGACCTTCCATATATTTCACACCGCCCTCCTTGTCTTCACGATTTAATAATTGAATTTGAACCATTTTTGACACTTCAGATTGTTTCGCATGCATACCTGCAGTTGCCCATGGCAAAGAACTATATGATGTTTTTCCTAATTCCCCATCTTGGATATTTCTATCCGATGCTAATGGTCTTTCCCCGGGTGGCACTGGTTCTACCGTAATTCTACCCGTTTTGAAAGTATGCGAATTTCCAGGCTTAATTTGTAGTGCATTAATAGCATCTGAATAATTAATTTCACCTGTACCTTCTGGATCTAACTCTTTCATTAAAGACTGAATATCTTTTGCACCCATATATCTTAAAGCATTCCTGAATTCATTTGTTTGTAATTGACCATCATAATTGTCATCAAATGAACGAAACATTTTCATCAATTTCTGCTCATCTTTCACACGGCCACGTATGTTTGCACTATTCATCCTTGGAATAAATGACGAGCCAGATTTAGAACGCAAACGTTTTACCATGATAGGATCAGCAGTGCCACTACCAACTGGCAATAAACCTTCCATTGGTCTTAATGGTACTTTTTGCCCATGGCGATCACGAAATGGATCTTGTGTTGAATCATCCCATGCATCTTCCCGCATACGATTCCATACAATTTCGTCTGATCGCTCTGCCATTCGTTCACGATGAATCATGTCATTCAACTGACGTTGACTTACTTGTGCATCTCCGTTCCAATCTCTACCTTGCATATTTGATTGTATTTGATATGCTGGACTTAAACTTCGTCGATCTAATTCTTTATGTGCTGCTGGATTTCGTGAACTTTTATTTAATCGTGCATCAACCATGCTACCCGGACGTCTCATTCCATAATTATTTTCCTCCGCTTTTCGTTGCTTTTCTTCACGTGCTTTTAAGCTTCTTTCATGAACATAATCACGTTGCGACGAGCCTTTCATTGCTTTTAACGCGTTTGCACTTGCATGGTTATCAATATGTGAACTTTCTACCTTGCTATATCGTTTTAAATGTGTATGACGTTCTCCTATTTTTGCAGAATTCATGGAAGCAGGCGAGGACATGGATCTTGCCATTCGTTGTTCAACATCTGCACCTAAAGATCTTTGTGGTGCTTGCATATTTGTTGCTTGAGCTTGTGGCGGTGGTGGTGGTGGCGGCGGTGGTTGTGCGCCTCGTCCTCCTGGTAATCCAACATTTGTTGCTGAAGTTAAAGAATTTTTTCTATTCATATGTTGTTTTTGTGCATTTGACATTCTTTGTTGTTGTTGTGTCGCACGTGGCATCATTTGTGAAAATTGTTGACTTGGTGATTGTTGCATAGGGCTAAAATTAGATTGCGGCATTGAATATTCACTTAAACCTTGTTTATATCTTTGCTCTAACATTCTAGTCGTAGTAGATGGCGAGGAGGATTGGTTTGGATATTGATATGCTTTATTTGTATATTGTTGTGGTGGTGATTTAGGTACATCTGGTGTTCCCCATGTACCAATTGCTTGTCCATAATGTTGTATTGGCACGTTTCTCATATGTTTATATCTTTGCTCTAACATTCTAGTCGTAGTAGATGGCGAGGAGGATTGGTTTGGATATTGATATGCTTTATTTGTATATTGTTGTGGTGGTGATTTAGGTACATCTGGTGTTCCCCATGTACCAATTGCTTGTCCATAATGTTGTATTGGCACGTTTCTCATGTTTGATATTTTTGTTTACAATATTTCTATACCGAAAGGTAATTACGATATGGGTGTTATTTACCAAATATAATCTACTATTTGTATTAACGTATATATATATATATATATATATCACACATTAAGATACACACACAGACAGAGGGCGGCGATGTACATATTTACAATGCACATTCCCACACCATCACAATTAATCAATTATTATTATTATTTAAATATATATAAGTTAGGCCTTTTATTGTAGAAAAGAAGAAGCAGCCCATATTATGATTTTGATGAGTTTTAGTACTATTCACCTGCTAATTTGGACGGGGATAAGAGGCCGACTGATAATTCTAGAATAATGAAAAATGTCGAACCGATAAATTTTTTTTTGTTTTTTCTTTCATTGTTCAAAAACCTTAACCTGTGGTGCACAGTATTCACCTGCTATATTAATATATACATGATATATTTGATAGGCAAAATATAAAATATAGTATATCATAAGTAAGAAGTTCTGTTCAAAAACCTTAACCTGTGGTGTGCGCAGTATTCACCTGCTATATATACTGTATATTTGATAGGTATAATATAAAATATAGTATATCATAAGTAAGAAGTTCTGTTCAAAAACCTGTTTGGTGCACACAGTATTCACCTGCTATCGCTATACATGTACCATTTGATAGGTATAATATAAAATATAGTATATCATAAGTACGAAGTTCATGCTAATTTTATAGCAGATAGCAGGTGAATACTGGAATACTGTGAACTGTGAACCATGAAGTTTGTGTTTGGATAATTTACACATTCAAGTATAACTTTATTTATAGTCATCATTGATTTATTGATAGGACAAAAATGGAATTATCGTACAAAAATCTAAAATGGCGCAGATTAGCATACCAATAACATTAGTGCTATTTATATACTAAATAGG
>LT650042.1:0-10129 GCA_900128395.1 Stramenopiles sp. TOSAG23-2
TCCCTGTTTCGTTTGGTTTTCTTTTCTTGCTTTTATATACATCTTATCTATCTACTCATCTTTCTTTATATACGAAAATATTATTTAATTAGTTTCGACTATTATTATTATTAGTAGAAGAAGAATTCATGTGTTATTGATGATGGCAATTCAATCATCATCCTCATGTTAATGTTGCTTTGGCGGTCGGAAATTGGATTTCATATGTACAGGAGAAGGGCACACAGTATTGGTTATCTTATAATGATAGTGATATTTTATTATTTAGTATACAATAAGTACATAAATAGTACCTCACGCCTCACGCATCACGCCCAAGGCACGCAATATTCTCGATTCTTCATTTCATATCTGCACCCATCATTTTTTTTTGATGAACGTTTGTTTGTTGTCCTGCCGGCCTGGTTGTATACCAATTCAAACATATCCATTAAAAAAGTTATTAAAATATACATAGAACAATGTCGATTATAGATATATGTAGATGAAGATATAGATACATTCAATATATAATAATATATATCAACTCGTGTCTGTTGATAGATAGATAGATATACACACACAAGTAGAAGATGAATTTCAACCCACCAAGTGGAAATACATATAAACCGCCACCACTGTCATCTAAAAATAATAGTAAAGTACGTGCAGTGAGTGGAATTATACCAAATAGTGGTGGCCTTATGTTTGCATTGCCAACTTATGAAGAAGCTGGCGAGGATACACCAAAACTAAATCGCAATAGGCAACAGAAGACCTCCGCTCCAAGAGCATCTTTCACAAAAAGTCGTAGTGGTAAGGGTAAAAACAAAAATCGTGTAAAAAAAGCTTCAAAGACAAAAGACACTTCAATTAATATTAATGTACCTGTAGTAAACTTTGTAGAATCGCCTTTACAAGACACGTCAAGTATTCATCGCATATCAGTAAACAAGCAAGAACAACAAGTGCAACAACTCGATAAATTACCATCATGGAAAGAGTTTAGCAGTCATGATGATGATAGCAGTGATAGCAAAGGGTCTGACTCTCCTCGAAGTACGAGTGAAACAGATGTTTTGTCCTCGCCTTTAGAAAATACTACTACGACAAGACGCGTGAAGAAAAAAAAGAAAAAAGTTTTATCAAAAAAAAAATCATCTCCTAAATATGGCTTGACATCAAGTAAAAAAAGAAGTGGGACTAGAAGGACCAAAAAAAAGAGTCGAAATAGTCCAAGAGATTCTGTTAAAAAGTCTGATGTAGAACCTACAGCTACGGCTTTTGAAGCTGATGATGATGAATATAGCGATAACAATAACAATAACAATAACAATAACAATAACAATAACAATAACAATAACAACAATAATGATGACGATGATGAGAGCAAAAGTGGTAGCAGCAATAGTAGTAGTATTAGTTTATCTGCACTTGCAGCATCGACGAATGATGAATGGTATAATAATAATGAGCAAGATGATAATAAGAACGTGAAAACAAATAATAAAAAAGAAAAAAATGAGAATAGACACAATAGTGATACAAAAACTCGTACAAGGATGAAAAGAAAGCTTGAAAGGAAAAAAAGAGAAAAAGCATCGCAAAAGTTGAGTCCAGAACATGCAGAAATAATTAAATTGCAACAACAAAAGCATCCATCACGGATTAAAATTGATTCAACTAATGGAAATGATCCATCGCGTACGGTGCGTATCCATAGATCTGGTACTGTTGAAATAGTAACTGGAAATCAACGTGATGAGTATAATAATATGTATGGCAATAATGATGATTATGATCAGCAGAATTTAGATGATGAGGATAATGATGATGATTTCGACAACGATAGTTACGAAGTATTACAAAATTTTTGGAAAAAACGACGTGACGTGTTAAATAAAATAGATACTAAATTTTCGAAATCATTTGGTATTCGAAAAAATCAAGATAATTTAACAGAAGCTGATCGATGGAGACAACGGTTTGGTATTCGTCCTGAATGGCATGAGATTCCACGCCGGGAAGCATTTACGATTAGAGATAATATTGATACACGTATTGAAGATCATTTTACTGCAAAAATGAATGATATTGAAAATAATAATATGGGTAGTGCAACGACTGCTATATCAAAAGAAATAACGTTGAAACAGGAAAATGATGATCTGAAAGCACGTTTAAATGTAAATGAGGAAAAATTTGTCGCATTAGAGAAAGAATGGAAGAAAACATTGGAAACGCTTGCTGCTAAGTCCCCACGAAAAAGTCCTAGGAAGTCACCATCAAAAAAGGCATTGTTAAATAATAATAGCTTCAAAGTCTTAACTCCAGAACGTAATAGATATACAGAAGGTGAGTCTGAACAAAAGAAAATTGAATTAGAACAGGCAACTACTGGATGGCTGCGATGGTTACGTGAATGCATAGGTGTTAAAGCAACACAAGTGCAAAATAGCAAAAATAATAGTGCTGCCAATGTACAACGCATGAATAGATTTCAAGAACTAGCAAAGTTTGATGCCTCATCTGTGTCTGATGCGAGTTCATTTGATGGGCGATATCGTAGTAATAATCATACCTTTGATGTTGAACATGATGAACGCGCGTCCTCGCCACCACCACCATTACCACCTGCTTTGCAAGAATCTGCAATCGGGCCGGAAGCCCATGCGCTCGAACGAGCATGTGTATCATTAATGGAAGCTGTTCAAGCAAAAGAGACCTTGAGGAAGAAGCTTTATCGAACAATGATGCAAAAATCCAGAAGTGCAACAGCAAAAGCAAAAGCGGAAATGGAAGAACAGTATAATCGTGTATTAGATAATTTGAAGGAAGAGCATAAAGCGAAAATACGAGAATTGAAAGAGAAAGTCGAAGAAAAAGATGAAAAGTTGCAAATTGCTGAAAGCGATTCAAATAGACGACATAAAGAGGAAATAGAAAAATTGAAGCATAAAATAGAAGAAAGTGAGAGTAGATTTAAAAAGGTAAAAGAAATTGCAAAGCATGATGCGGAATATGAATTATATCAGCAACGTAATGAACTAGAAAAAGATCACCGTACAAAATATGAAGTGGTTCAAGCACAGGTTATTAAGTTGCAAGAGGAAAACGAAGTTTTCCGTTCTCGTGAAAATGACTTTGATATAGCTAAGGTGAAAGAAGAACTAAGAGTCAGTGAAGAGACATTGAAAAAAGCGCGTGAATATGGAGAACTTCATTACAATCGTGCACGTAGTTTAGAAGAGACCCTGAATAAGCAAATAAATGAAGTGAAAGAGGAAGCGCGGAATGCTGTCAATAGAGCAAGAGAGGAGCATACTATTCGATTAAATGCAATAAGAAATACGCATGAGGAGCAATTGACCACATTGAAAGCAAAAACAAATTCTTTAAAACAAGACCAAGAATTAATGGTTCGTCGTATGCAAAATGAAAATAAACGACGAATGCAAGAGGCTACCAAGGCAGCAAGACAAGAGGCCAGCCGAAATATCACTACAGCAAGAACAGAGTTTGAAGCCTTGGCAGAAAGTAAAGTAACCCAAATGCGTGCTTTACATCGTGTGGAAATACAACGTTTGCGACGTCAATTGCATCAATATAAGAAATCTAATGGCGAAAATGTCGGTGAAGGTGATGATGATGAAACAAATACAATGCGAGAAGATGGTACAATTGTCGGTTTAGATGGTATTGAGCCATCTGGCATTGATCTATTAAATTTCCAAGCATCTCGCATTGCATCAGATGTATCATCGTACGGTTCATCTTCTGGGGAAGATGTTCCAGTTGATCAAATGTCTTTGAATGACATGAAAGATCACATCATACAATTACGCCAGCTTTTATCCCGTGCACAAAAAACAATTAAAAAAGAACGCAAATTGAAGAAGGAAGTTGAAAGTGCACTTGCTACTGCAATTCGAGAAAAGAATGCCGCACAGAGACAGGCAAGAGCGTGGGCATCAGCCTCTGCATCCGGGTCAACAGCAGCTGCTAATAATATACCTTTAAAATCTGTTAAATTTGCATCGACAGGTCTTCCAGGTGCTAATAATACAAATGATCCCGCACGTACAGTACGTATTCATAGATCTGGTACAGTTGAAATACTTACTGGAACCACTGATGATAGTAGAAAGCATTCCAGTAGTAGTGAAAATGGTGATGTTATCGAAATGGATGAAGATGTTACAAACAAATTATTTCTATCACCACAAGGAACTATTGAGAAGAGGAGAAAATTGCAACAAGAAGTAGCAAACGAAGATGAGTTAACATTACCATCGCAAGATAATGGTGATGATGGGGATAATCAAAAGTCTGATAAGCCAGCTGTTGCAAAATTAGATCAATATTTGAAAAATCATAAATAAAAAGACAAATCTCTCGCATCGTATCTGATACTCGTACTTTTATTTTAAAAATTTTTTGATAGGTTAAAATCTAAGTTATACGAGTATAATAATTTTACTTCTCAATGTTAAATATTCGTAATATGCTCAAATACTCAATCTCGAGAATAAATATTCTATCCTACTATTAATAAAGCTCTCATGCGCCGCCGCAAGCTAATACTCTATAAGCACAAGTAGGTCTGAATCCAGTATAACACACTCGATGAAAGTGATGTGAACAGTCCATAGGTTTTCCAAAGTTTGGTGGTTTATATTTTTAATCAGATGTATTCGTATTATATACGAAGCGTATCATATCATACACTTTCATACCATACTATAAAATATTCGTATCATATACGATTCGTACAACCAAAACATTTTACGCCACCTTCCTCTTTACATATTTATAATTCTCTCTGGTCTTCTTACGAGATTGTGATGGTTTTTCCCCAAACTGCCACCAAAATAGTAATTTATTAATAGCATTACCAATTTCTATAACAGTCATTATTACACCTAACGACTCCAAATCATCATATGTGATACTATTAAATTGTTTCGCGTACATATACATCTTTATACGCTGTGGAATTAAGCAGAAGTAAAAAATTAAATCCAAATGTTTCCACCAAGTTGGTCTGCGAATACGAATATTTGATAAACAGCCATGTTTTTGTTTATCACGTCCAAGACCAAATAATAATATTGATATACTAAGCCAAAAATTGTAATAATTAAATCTGACAGCCGCATTCCATCCTTCCTTAGAGTCTGGGAAAATGTACATCATGTAATACAAGCCAACCCGTGCAATATGGTGTATTATATGCGGCAATAACGCAACAAAACCACTTTGACGGAAAATATACATGTCTACAAAACTTGTAATAGAGAATATTAGCCAAATTGTACTTGCTATCTCTACATTTAAATTTAAATGGACAAAATAACCACTGATTAAAGTCAAAAATAAATAATAACAATGAGACCATCGAATACTCTGTGGATTTGGACCTTTGTCAGTATTGATATTAAGTTTGGTGTCATCATATCCATCAATAATATCGTTCCATTTCGTTGCAAATGTTTCTTCTGTATTGAATACATAATCATATTTACCATCATCAATATCTGATGCATATTGAATTGCATCTTTTGATGCTTGTACCAACAAGGAGGAGGACGATGATGATGTCTCTTCCACTGTTAAGAGTGAAATCAAAATATTAGTTAATTGCTCTAAGTCATTTGGCTTGTACAACCATGAATTTTTCTTCTCTGTGTCATTATCATCGTTTAAATTACTAGACATGCTTATGCTAATCAATTCACCTACTTCAGAACTGACAATTATACATCCACAACAAACTGCTTCAGATGCTGCCATACAATAATTTTCTACATTGGATGAATGAATAAAGATATCACTTGCTAAAAAACATTTTGCCACGGCATCAGGGTCTCTCTGCTCGCCAATAAATTTAACTGGTAATTTGTGTTTTTCAATATACGTCTCTAAACTTTTGCGATATTTTAAATCACTAGTATTATTGCATATTATGGAGAGATTCCATGGCTTTAACATACTTGTTTCTGTATTAAATGTGTCAGTGCATAATTTTAGTGCTTTTAACATTAACATGATATTTTTCCGTTCTACTGTATTACTGACGCAAAGAAACTTTACGTCAGCTTCTTGATCGATAAATTTAGTTTTTTCTTTCACACGGCCAATAAATCTAGCTCTAGGCGTAATGATAGATGTTTTTCTTACTTGTTGCATTTCTTGACGGTATTGTTGATAAAACATTTGCACAGAACAATCACTGGCTCCTATGAAATGATCTAATTTCAATATTGCTTCTTTCTCTTGACGTTTACATAATTCACGTAATTTATCGCTTGTATCTGGTTCAACGCAGAAAGGGTATTGCAGGAAAGCTAAATGTTTAATATGATCCTCTTTGCGGCATATTTCATCAGATAGTATGTTATCTACGACTTGTAAAATAGCAAAGCCATCAAATATAATAATTGCCTTGTTTGGTAAATTTTGATATTTTTTAACTAAAGTATTCGTATCCATTAAGTCTCTATTACCTTGTCCATGTTGATGAGATGTATTTTCATCACCTTTATTAGTATTAGTTAAATCACTGTTGCCAAATAAAGGATGTTTCATTTCTAACTCCCATAATTCTATATGATTATGGGCACTGGTTTTTAATGCTTTGTATACATCATGCCCATAAATGAATCCACCTATGTGGAGCGTAGCGGATATGAGTGAGTGATGTGTTAGAGAGGATATCTTTTTTTAGGTTTAGGGGAATAGAAAGTTACTTACCACTGATACCTGTCGATAATTTTCCCACTGTGACAAGTACAATATAATTATCAGGTGTTTGCAATGATTTTAACCATGATGATGATGTATTCATTCTTCTCTTTTTTGAAAAAAAATGAAGAAGTATATAATATGATAATATATATATAATATTATTGTTTTGTACGTATCTTTTTGACTTTTATCTCGACCACGACCAGTATGTGCATATTAATAACTTTTATTATGCACATTCATTGAATTCATGCATGCATTCATGTGGATAATTTTTTTTATTTTTTTTTTTTTTGAATTATAAAATTTGTGTCGAGAAAATATTGATAGGTTATTCATATTTGTAGTGTTCAAGTAAGTTTTTAAAATATCAAAGAAATGTGATAAAAAATTATGTTGGAACAGACGTGGTACCACAGTGGTAGTTGGAAGTGTCGAAATATTATCGTTCTCTCTAATTTTCCAATTTTTATGGCATATATATGCGTATACTATAAAAATATCCGTAAAATATTAATAATCTAAATCTGGATCTAAAGTGAAAACTATATCATTTCTGCAGTTGTAATATATTTTGACGTGGTATTTTGTCTTGATCGGGCCTCTAAGTCTGCAGCCTCAGCAGTATTTAAGTCTTCTTCTATTTTCTCGATTTCATGTTCAATTTTATCTCTTTCAGTTTTGGCCGCCATTTTTATTTGGTTAATAAATGGGAAACGGTCTATTAATTGTGCATACATATAGTCACCACAATACTTCTTCCTGGTTTTCAATGATTTCCTTTGAATCAGTTTTGCCTGTTCTTCTCTAATCAAATTCACTTTCGTTTTTTGATAGGCGTTGTCGATTATAGAAACGAACATTGTAAAAACAAAATACAGCGTAAAAACAGTTAAAAAGACTAAAATTATAGGACCTTGGACTTCCATATTTGTCCCCGAAAACTGATCAAAGTCAACATCCCCTAGTGTGCTCCTTGCAATTGCTACCATTGCATAACTTGGAGATCGAAAAGAATGAAACATTGTGCCAAATATAAAATTAGTTAAACAACCACATGCAACGATCCAAATCATCAAAAATAACAAAAATGATCTAGAATCATAAATTGCCATAAAAATAGTAAGCATTGGAAGCCTGCTATTTTGCGAAACCCCTCCAAAATGCTTAATTAATCGAATTGTAGATAAAAATATTACGTAAGCTGTTGTGTCCGTATAACCTTGATTTTTTTCTAACAAAGTAAATGCATCGACCATATTAAAAGTACTGTTCTCTTCAAAAAATTGATATAAATCTGGCTGGAATCCAAAACCGACAATCAAGCTTAACGTATGCACGAATATATCCAATATATTCCACAACTTTGATTCCGATATTACGTAACCTTTCAATAAAACTTTCATTTCTATTACTTCCACCATGATAAAATAAAGTGGAAAAATTTGAAATACAAAATGAAATAATATCACGCGTGTATCTACCAATGCTGGTGGATAAGTTTGCCCAACAAAAATTTCATATTTCGGTGTCACTAATTGTAACCTGTCAAAATGAAACACCGCACGAAAACATCCTAACACATCGTTAGATAAAGCAATGTCCTCTTGTGCTTGTATGAAGGCTGTAAACGGAACGACGCAGTAAGACGCCGTCAACACTCTCGTAGATTGGTCCAGCCAGTGATTTGTTCGCATATACGACAGCTTTTGTTGATTACAATGCGATTGGTACTTTACCCTGTTTTCAAAATTCAAATCATCAGTCTCAAATGCTTTTTTATCTGCTAATGATAAAAATTCGCTAAAACCATTGTGTTCTATTCTACGATCGTCTCGAACACGTATTTTCATTTCATTTGTTCCATCTATATACGTATATTTGTGATTGCGGTTGCAATTGCAACTTTCTGAAACTGTTTTATTTGTCGCCATATCAATGTATATGTACGGAGCGCAAGAACTACATCCACCAGTAGTATCGGCATAAAAATTGCTATACAAACATGTTTTATTACTAGTTATTCTTGTTAATGTAAACTCATTTTTTTCTGCTTTTGTATATAATTCCCAAAAAGGAGTTGCAGCTCGTTGCTGCCTAATTTCAGGTTCGAATTTAACATGCAACAAACCATCAATTGTATGTATTTTAAAATTTTTATATGTTTGTTCCTATATATAAAACATCATGTTAGCTTTATAGATAGGTGAATTAGTATTGCGGGAAGACGAACTTACTGCAGAAAAAGACATAGCATCTGGTGCAAGATATGGCACAAATATTTGGTCCAACCAAAGCCAAACATCATCCACTTCTTCAATGTCCATGAAAGTCATGCCTGGAGTTGTAAATGGTTTCGTCAATATATTTTTTTTTATTAACTCTGCCATATAAAACATCTTTAAGTTTCCTGTCTCTTGAAACGGCAGCGAATCTATAATAGTTGTCATGGATACAACCATCATTAAAATCCACCAAAAAACATAAGAGAAACGCATTGTAACCTGTGTGAATTTGTAAATATTATATATAACGGGATGGACGCCATATCCATCCTGACGTCTACCTATTTTCTTAGTATCTTTCTGCAGTAACTCATCGGAGTGAACTTCCACCTTTTTTAAATCACCAATAGAGTCTTTTTCCTTGTGAACTACCGTTGACTTGATCATATTTTCCTATGATGCGCCGAATTCGTCTATTTTGTTTAATAAATAAAACAGTTATAGAAGACTTCTTGTGGTTAATGTTCAATTTGCTATTTGTCGAAGAAGATATTGATACAATCGACTAAACGATGTAGTGGATAAATGCGTCTGTTATTCTTTATTATTCTATCATTGTACTGCTGTTACTAAAGTGCTATATAAGAAATAATAGTTTGAAATGTTAAGCACTTTAAATAAGAAGTTGCAATCCGGCAATACTGTATTAATACTACGTATGTCTGCAGCAGGATAAGGAGTAGACGATTTGATTGTACTGAAGAAATTGTAATACTACATGTTATTAGTACCATTACTAGACGACTAGAAATTGTAATACTACATGTTATTAGTACCATTACTAGACGACTATAGCACTATAGTAATAATAAATATATTACAAGTTACTAGTATATTATACCTCTTTTACAACAAAAGTTGTACAACAAATTGTCCCCAGGAAGAGGGGTATATTATTGACCAAGAAGGCGATAGCACTGTTTTGCTAACTCTACTTTCCAGCTGGTGCAACAAAATCTCCCATGCTCCTACGTTATAGCTCATTTTGTTGTACCAGGAATATTAGGGTTTCAAGTTCTTAGTGCTATTTAGTGGTAGCTCTAACTCTACTTTACGTATTTATAGTTAAATTGACCCTTTGTCCTTAGTTATAATTTTATTTTGTTGTCCCAGAACCC
>LT650043.1:0-10122 GCA_900128395.1 Stramenopiles sp. TOSAG23-2
ACGGGAGTAAAAGAATTTTATATAACATATGAGTAAGAGAAAAACACATATATATATATAAAAAAGAAAAATACACAAAAGTGTGCAAAATACGACTCGTATCATATATTGTAATATGAGATACGAAGTCGTAATAAATATAAATATTTTATAAAACTATAAATTTTTTCAAGATGGTAACATTGATTCTTTTAAAACTAATAACTTTCGAATCTCCATTGCTCGTCTCCCATTTGCTTCACGACTAAATGAATAACTGTGGTGTAGACCTGGTAAACGTAGTAGAATTACTCGATCGAATATATTTTCGTCAATTTCACGCAAAAATAGCCACAACACACACCAAAAAGGCTGGCACGAAAGAATACGTTGCTCTCGTGCTGGCATCTAATTTATCCTCTTCAGTTTTGCCCTGGCTAACTCTTGGACCGCGTGCCATTTTAGTCGTTGTCGTTGTAAGTTCCTGAATGGGCGTTGTATTAGGCGTTTGTGAACTTGCTGTAGGAGCTACTGTCGTTGTTGATGGCGCTACTGTCGTTGTAAGTTCTTGAATGGTTTGTGTCAGATATTCCTTCATTTAAATCATTCCTCGACTACTTTTAATTGTTTTTTATATTTTTTATTTATTTTATTATATAGTTTATTATTATGTCTTGGTTTGTGTCAGATATTCCTTCATTTAAATCATTCCTCGACTACTTTTAATTGTTTTTTATATTTTTTATTTATTTTATTATATAGTTTATTATTATGTCTTCATCATGTACATGTAAACGTTACACCGTCATATAACTTAATTCTTCGCTTGCGCTCAGAATTCCTAATTGTTGTGGTGCTGCAGCTGCAGCAGGCGAAGATGAGGGGATCGAGTAGTCCCAGTAGTCAACTAACAATTTTTAAAAATAAAATGATGATGGTTAATGGTTAATTGACTTTTACCCATCACACCGACTGTACATAAAATTGTACTTAATTCATCCCTTTCAACAAGTTTGTTCTATATTTTCATCAAAAAATAATAATTAATTTACCAAAAATAATAGATTATTTGTATTACATGTAGCTATAGATATAACACATGAACAAATACATGATAAATGACATTTACATATATATATATATAGATATAGATACATCGGAATATTGAATCATTATTACGATCAAATTACAACAAGAATGCTAGGAATTGCATTGGTGGTTGAAGATGCAAATCATGGACAACGTTTGGCATTTAGATATCCAGCATCCTCTCGTATGAAAATAAGTGAAAAAGATAAAGATAAACATGATAATAACCCATATGCATGTTTAAGTAAGGAAACGGATGGAGATATATATAGTGATAGCAATACATCATCTAGTTTTTTAAGTGGATTTTTTGACTTAGATCCAACATTTTTTGCACAATTGTTTCGTCCAAAAAATGAAATGTGTAATAAACGTAAGTACTTTTTTAAACATTTGAAATTTTCACTTTATATATACATTTATATAAATAATATTTCTTTGAAATGATGTGACTTGACTAACAGTATATATATATATATACATCCATATATTTCATAGTTTTTGAACTTGAAGTAGATCAAGTAACGTTTATATCACACCCTGTTATATGCGGTAACAATAAATTAAATTTATTCAACGTTGTTTTTGCATTACCTTCAAATATAGAAGTATTTCAACAAAATAAAAATAATGACAAAGATAATAACAATAACAATAATACTACTAGTAATAATAATAATAGCAATAGTAACAAAAATAAAAAAAATACGATTTCATCAACAACAAAGAAACGAGATCATTTAATTGGATATAGAATTGCAGCAGCAACATTAGCAAATGCTTTATTTTACGAAGAGAGTCGATGTAATTATGTATCAACAGAAGCTTTAAAAATTATGGATGTATGGGCACAATTAAAAAATGATAATGATAGTGGTAGCTCATCACAAACATTAATCGATGTATGCTTATCACGTAGCTTATTAGCATGTGAATTAAAAGATATTTATCACAAATTAAATGAAAATGGATGGGCACATTTCAGTCTAAATCGTTGGATGCCATTATCAATTGCACTTCGTGATCCAAATACATACCCGTCAACACCAATACGTCCATACCATACATTGTTACTATTAGAAGATGAATCAAGTGTCTTATCCTCCTTGCCAAGTGATGCATCGCCACAATTAGCTTTACTGGTAGAAAAATGCAATGCAATGAAAAGTTTTCAAAATTTACATGATGAATCTGGAATATCGTTAATACATATATTTCGTATGTCTGCGCATTTAGTATATTGGGGTAAAGGCAAAATTATCGATACATTAGCAAAGAACAATGTCTATGCCATCCACCCAAATGCTGATTTAAGTCCACAATCAACGTTTGCATTAGAATTTCAACATCGATTTTCCCCAATGACCATACATGAAGCGTTGCATCAATTATCATCAAGATTAGCAAATATAGGGGAACATTTAAGAGGAATGAATTCAGAGCGACAAGTACAATTTTTACATATATTGACATGGCTTTTAAGGCGTGATTTTTTATTACAAATACATATATACATATATTTAGTATTGGATGATACCCAACTGTTACCGGGTGGTTCAATGCGTCATCATCGTAGCAAAGCACGTGGACAATCGACTCATCGACGTGGCAGTGCAATGATGCCAGATGGTATAATGCCACAATCTCCACCTATTGGCCCTGGTAGAATGCATTTACAACAATATGAACGTGCATATTTAGAGCAAATTGATAATAATACCCCAGTATTTAACTTATTTAAACGTTTATGTCCATATTTTCATGGTAAACATCATATCGAGGAAATAATGTGGAGGGAAAAGGTTAGTCGAAAAGCTATTTTTAGTGTATTGGCTAATTATGGCGATGTTTTAGTTACTGTAAAGCAACCTGAAAATAATTACCATCATTAAAATAAAAAAACAAAACAAAAATATCAGTATATATTTTTATTTTAAAATATAAATAATGCATTATCATAGTTTTTATTTTTTACATTTTTTACGATTTTACAATACACACACACATACTCGAAAACAAAACGCGCCCCGACAATCATATCCATCTCCGGACAAATTAATTTTTTTTAGAGTCTTTTAATTCTTCATATTTTAGTCTAGATCTTTCTTCTTTTAATATATCAGTTAATCTAAACTCTTCAATTTTTTTACGTTGCAATTCAATATCTAATCGTCTGTTAAATATTTCTTTTCTCATTTTAATTAATTGACGTTTTGTTTTTGGAGAACCAATTGTTTCTGGAAAATCTTTTATTGTTTGTACATCAGCTTCGAGGTATGGTTTATATTCTTGTTTTATTTCCATAGCAAATTCTTTCTCCCTACGTTGTAATTCTTTCATAGCACGTAACCTAACAGTATGATCAAAACTTTCTCTTTCCTTTGGGGACGTACTTGCTTTTTTCTTCCTATGATTATTATGATTATTTTTATAAGATGCACTATCTCTTACCATGGCTAGTTTCCTGGTAATCTTATCTAAATCTTCCCTAACTTTGTTTACACCACAATGGTGTTCCAGACTTTTATTATCCATTTTTAAATATATATTACTCTTTTATATACAACAAACAATACCGCCGTGAACTTCTTTATTTTTCCACCGGTTACTCCTTTTATTTGATAAAATATTGGTTTTGTCTTGTTCCACTAAAAGTTTTTAAATATATGTACACTTCATCTATATATAAATTAAAATGGCGTAGGAGTTAAACAACTATTTTTTCGTCATCATATAATAATATAATTTGTACTTATTAGTATATACAAGACGTATATAGACACAGTACGAATGATAGGATTACGCGTCGTTTACACATTTTTCTAAAAAATAATCAAATATGGTTATTATTAGAATTATATGTACACGGTTCGTAAATCTAATATATATGTATCTTTTTTTTATATATTACAACACTAGAATGTGTGTGTGTTACTTCGTACGAAGTACTATATTTACGTCGTTGTTTCACCAGAAACGTATTGATTTGTTGAGGATGATCCTTCCCCACTTCCTTTGGAATTTACATCTACATGATCGCTAGTTTGATAACTTGCAGCTGATGATGACCCAAGCTTTAATAAACGAAGGTGCAAATGTAAACATACCAAATGGAAATGGACAAACTGCAGTAACATTTGCTGCATCCGAAGCGTCAATATCTATTTTAAAACTTGTTGTTGGCAATAGTGGAGATATCAATCATTTGTGTCAAAAAAAAGAAACACCGCTTTCCTGGGCAGCATATGAAGGTAGGCAAGATTGTGTAGCTTATTTGCTGAAAAAAGGTGCTCAAGTAAATGTGTTAATAAAAGAGGCAAAAACAAATGGATGTAAGAAAAATTTAGAATTCCTGCAAAAAATTGCTAAAGAACAATTGTCATGTCACAGTAGTAGTAATGGGGGTACCTCTTCTAATAGCATTATTGATCTTACAACAGCATCTAAATCAAATATTAATCCCACAACTAGTTCAGAAACCAAATTTAGTGATAATGATAATGAAATCAACAACGTTGAAAAGATCCAGAAGAGTATTGGTAGCAACAATACATATAAAACAACAGCAACAGCAAGAGAAAGAAGTGACAGCAAAAGTATTAACAATAGCAAAATAATAAGAGAAGATGGCACCACTAGTACCACCACCACCACCACCACAACCACCAGCAATCTAGCAAAAAACAATGGATGTATAAAGGCATGCAGTTATTTGCAAAAATTTGAAACGAAACAGAAAAAGCGAAAGAACAATGATGAAGGAAATCATAGAAATAACAAGAAACAAAAAGTTTATAAAATCCGTCTTAATACTTCACCTAAAAATGCACGAGAAGTGGTAATGGCATATAGGGAAGTGTAATAGCATACTAACATTCGTAAATAGGAGTGTGTGATTTAAAATATATATATATATATATATATATATATAATATATATAAAAAAAAAATTAAAAAAGAGAAAAGAATCAAAATTTTATCTTTTTTTTTTAAGTTTACGCGAACCAAAATTTCAAAAGTATCGAATCACGGCCTCCCACCATTGATATTACTTTTCCTCAACCGATCTAACGTCACAACCGCATTGAAATAATTATATATTTGATCTTCAAGCTGTTTCACGGAAATTTTTAAATCATGTTGAATATCTTCCCTTTCCGGGTATTGTCGGATTAATTCATTTGATTCACGCAATAAATCATCTAGTAGTGCACGCGGTATCCAAGGTTCATCTGGTAACACAGCATTCTCACTTGCGTTATTTAAATATGCACGTATATGATAAAAAAGCTGTACTATTAAATGGGTACACATTACACATGCTCTATTGTAACGCCCATATTGCATAAATATACGTACCAATGCCTCTGCATTACCATTTGACATTGCAAAACCCGAAGTAGCTTTTTTACGCCCTGCATTTAATGCACGATCTTGTCCTAAATTATTGTATGATAACGATGTATCGCCCCCTAAAAGCGATTCAACAAGCCATACCGGTGGATCAATACGACTATCTATTTTTAATATTGTATCAATAGCTATTAAGTGATATTTAAAATTAGTAGTAGTCGAATCAAATTTCTTCAACAACGCTTTCAAATGTTCTTCTTCTAATACTGCCTCTTGGCCACGTAATTTTACACACCTTGAAGCAGTTGCTCGTACCACAGGCTCTAATGAAATATCAAATGCAGAAGCTAATGATGCAGCGTAGTTACGATTAATATTCATATTAGTATTATTAACAGAGCCATTGCTAGCAACATCATCAGTAATATTTTCATTTAAAAGTAAATTCATCGTCTCTTCAGCACCAACTAGCGGTGGATTCGACAATGAGATTTTTTGCCTTGCTTGCTCCAAAAATGCTTCTTTTGCTATATCCTTGACCCATAATATCCTGACACGAGGTGATTTATTTTGTTTCAAAGTTTTAACATTAGTTGAACTTTCCTCCTTATCTTCACTATTTCTGTTTCTTTTTTCATTTTTTTGTTCTGCAGAGTTGTTACCAATTATTAAACATGCTTCATCCGGTGGTAGCAACCGCAAAGCATTTGTAGCAGCAACTAAAGCATTCGATCTTGCCAGTCTAATCTCTGGTGGTCCACCAGCATGTGATTGTTCTAACAAACGAGTTGCTAATTGATACATGGCATTTGCCGCAGAACGATAACTACCATATTTAACACTAAGTGCATATAGAAAATGAAATACCGTATTTTTTCCTAAACTACCTTTTGCAGACATCATTTTCTGTTCTAAATATTTAATGACATTTTCAATACCACCCAACATGGATTCCCATGGCAATCGACACAACCAATCCATTTGGTTTTTATCTTGAAGCTCAAATATAAGCCGTTTTAAACAAACTTTTTGTTCATTAGCATCTGCAAGTGAAGACACTGCTACACATGCTTCGTCATACCTTCTACACTTCAACGTTTGCTGAAATACAATGTGCCAAAGTGTATTGCGATGGTTTTCCTGGACAGATACATCCATAATGGAATCACAGGTAGCAATCGCAATCCTTGCACATTGTAACGCAAGCTCTGGACTTCCCATAGTTGAACTAAACGTTTCAATAATCGCTAATAAATATCTCGTTCGCAAGGAAGCTGGTTCTAATGGCGCAGCTCTTAAAAAGTAATGAAATGCTTTATTGATATCTCGTATGCCTAAATATGCTTCACCTAATAAATGCGTATGACGTCGCGCACAGGCAATTTTCCTTGAATTACTCATATCATCAAAGCCACATTCACTCATTAACAATTTGCTATATCCTTTTAACCATTCAATTTGTCCATGTGATGCTAAATATTCAGCACCTACATCACTCAATTCACTTGGCCAAATATGACTCAACAATGTATCAGTATTTTGTACCGTAATCATCATTTCAGAGCACCACAAATCTACTATTGGATTTCCTACATCGCTATTGATATTTACAACATTATCCGCTTGTGGTCTTCCTAATACTTGTACAGAGACATCATCAGCCAGGGCTACAGTCACTCTTCTACATGGTTTTAAAAAGACTAAATCACTTAACCAACCAATTGTTATAAATGATCGCAGCCCTTTCAATGTCGTGCCCAGGTAAAGTTCACTATCTTCGATTAAATCGTATTTTTCAGCAAATGCAAATAGCAAACATAAATCACGACAAATAATAGTACGCGCTTGTAAATCTTTACGAAATACAGATGCAGCAGCAAATCCATTTTCAGCACTTTTCATGTTTCCATTAAATATATTGGTATAATTGTCTTGGTTATTGTTACCATTTTCATTTTGTAAATTCGATTCAGGCAATAATAAATTCAGCGACGAGGATAATTGTCGATGCAAATCATTTATATTTCCTATTCTTGCCTTGCATTCTTGAAGTACAAGGGTCGCACCAGATGTCGGTAATGAACATAAAAAATCTAATTTTTCTCTCGCCAATGCCATAAAATCATATGAAGACGAAGCGCCACTATCATCATCGCTAACTATATCTAAAACTAAATCCTTGCTATGGAAACTTTTCAAATCGTGTAAATATTCTTTACCTAAATCATCTGAATATTGTGAAAAAATATTCGATATTTGTTTCGCAGCATTAAATACAATCATGTCTGTATTATCCTCGAAATTAATTTCACCAACAATGAAACGTTCATATCCAGTTAATGGCCGGAATTTTCCAACACTGCAGCGCCTTGCTATACCACATATATTTAACTCATCTTCTTGATTGTTTAAACAATACAATGATAATGGAGCATTTGAATTTCTCCATTCCGATACGCAATTTTTTAACAATTTCATCCATTCCTCCTCACTAACAGCAGCATAGATATCATCTGGAACTTGAAAATCATCAGTAACAATGCGATTGTACATGATAGAAGCTCGTCTTTGTGATATTTCATATACATGTTTTTTAACAATTGCAGATAAGCGTTGGGTGAAATCTCGATCATTTGTATTATTACCATTTTGCATCGTTGCATTTTGTACACCACCTAATAACATATGTTGGGATGTTAATTGATGAACATTAAAATCATCTAAATCATCCACATCACGATCTTCCGGGTAGCAACTATGCAATGCTTGTACTATCGTATTTCGATGAAACCTTTGCGGGAAAAATACACGTCGTTGAAAATGTTCAACAACTGCGTTCATAGTTAAATCATTTGATAAATACAAATCTTCCTCTTCTATTACGTTTGCGCTAAGATTACTTTCCAAAGTACTACAATAGGACGGGCCAGCCCAAACATCTCTATAGAAAATAGATTCTGCATTGGAAAAATATTCTTGTACCGTATATTCACTTCCATTTCCATGAATATAAAGTGCTTGTAACCTTAAAGAAATATCATTATCAGGAGTATCTTTCATATTCAATGAAAAATCAATTAATGTTTCCGTATTTTCAATAGAAGTTGGCCGAGTCATTTGTAAATTAATAAATGCTATACCATGATGTTTTTGCTCGAAATAAAACAAACGCTCCCCGCCGTTAGTAAAGCCGATAGAACATACAGTCAACACACCGAAACCATCGATGGATGTAGATATTAATTTCGAACTAACAACATTACGTGATTGATTGGCACTGTTATTGTCATTGTTTTGATGCCCTTCATCCAAATCTTTGGCAAGATCATGCTCGGATAACATTGTCTTTGAAGACATACTCCATGTTCGCATGATGCCATTACCATACACGGCAGTGACAATATCGTCACAGGTAGAAATGGCAAAAATGGCGTTATTACTATTATTATTTCCTACATTACTCTCATTATTTCCATTATTACCACTAAATCCTAAGCCACTCCAAATACGACTAGTAAGACTAACTTCAGGGAAAAGAATAATTTCTTTTACTACAGGTTTTTTTGCCTTGGCATCGCGTTTTCTCCTGCTATCCCGTGCTTTGCGCGATGACGATGATGATCGTGGAAAATGCGCTAAAATTATTTTACCAGATGATAAACCTACATTTGCTTTTGAATTTGATAACCAATCGCATGAGGTAACAACTTCTTCTTCTGCTTCAATATTGGTGTTTTTCGATGATGATAATTCAGGCAACACAATCCCTTCTAATTCGGGAGATATTCGCGTACATAAAAAAGATAAATTTTTACGATCATCATTATTAGAATTATTATCATCATCCATCCTATTGGAAGACAATGGATGTTGAAAACGTATACAAAATAAACAACCTCTTGCGGTAGAAATACATACATTTATTGGTTCATCAAAACTTTCATGATCTTCTATTACTTGTATATTCACTATCCTACCACAAAGTTCAGGGACAATAATGTGCAGCATGTCCCCATTTAATCGTTGCTCACCGTGTATATTTATATCACGTAATAAAATAATGTTGCCTCTATTATATTCTCCACCATAGGTCCAAAATAAACCACGACGATTTCCTTCGTCATTGTTATCATTACTATCCGTACTCCAATTCAAAACATGAAGTCTACTAATTGTGCCCTGTGATGTTTGTCCTATTATATTGCTAGTGTTACTACTATTTTTGCTGGAATTTGAACGAGATTGAAATCCAATTGGTACATCTAATTCTAAACTCTCATATGTTTCAGGTGTAATATTTTTCGCATCATACAAGCGCGCAGTGACAAATTCATCAAGCGTCGACATGATTTCACTTTGTATATGATACAAACAATGATGTAGTTACATGTCCTTTGTATTTATGTTTTACTATCTTCTACATATATATCTTTATTTATTATGGAATAATCAATATAATTATGTATCAAAATTCAAAATAATCTATTAAAATATATGGCCCTTTTCATAATAATAAAATATAATAGCATTACGTACTGTTCTAACTTTACTAACTGTGGATGATAACTGATATTTGTGCATTTTATACCAGGTATTCTAGATTATGGTTATAAATTTTTTAAGAATACTAGTTTTCCTTGCCTTAGGCTTGTAAATAAGACGGATGAAACTCTCCTAAAAACAGGCGTGGTCTAATTAGTAC
>LT650044.1:0-10103 GCA_900128395.1 Stramenopiles sp. TOSAG23-2
TTACTTGCTCCACGTGGCAACGGGGTTGCTTTTATACGCCATAATGGAGTAACTTCATTGATAGATATGCTGTCCTCCTTTGTCAACATTTGATAACTTTTCACATTGTTATTACCTAATGGTGTACGATTAAATACTAATTTCCGTACAATATTCAAAATACCAGTCTTATTGACAAAGTATCTAAGCGCATTGGACCTTCCAAATTGAAGTCCCCATGCATCCATGATTACACTGATTAGTCTAGCTTGATCATGTGTTAACGTCGATGAATGCTGTACAACATGTTCCAAAATATCCGTCAAAGTTTGAAACAATGAAGTAAACGTATTCCACGTAGTTTGCTTCATTAACTTGTTACTAGCGTTCAAATGTTTAAATATAAACGCATCGACTGAAGGCGTATCTCGTAATGCTGGCCCTAATGTACGTATTACTTCCTTCTTCAATGATGGGAGTTGGACGGATTTAATCAGGCACTCATAGCTATACAAGCCACTTGCACGACATATTGCCAGTTCAGATTGAATCATACCATCATGCATAATATCGTAATGAGGTTGTCGATTACAATACGATTGTATCAGCGCCTCGTAAACAAAGGAGGAAAACAAACTATTATTCGGATTTGAATTTGCTTGTACCTTATTTTTTTTCGAATCCTCTTGCTGTTGCTTTTTCAACATTTTCTCGCCACATTTTGTCAATTGTTTCCATCTAACAATGATAAAAATGCGACTGCGAACGGAGCGCCACTTACTGCGTGGATGCCGCCGTAAAAACGATAAACCATCATACTTATGCGCAGTTGCCTCTTGTACCCATTTCGCATTCATATCATAACATGCAATCGATGGGTCGGATGGTGACGTAATTAATGAAGACGATGCTACCATCGATGAATCGTTAAAATACTCATCAGAGAAATTGACATTACCAGAGGAAGAAGTAGAATTCCTAAATGCAAATGGCTTGTAACATAGCAGTGCTTTGCATTTGTTAATAATTTCCCTACTAATATTTGTCAAGTATGTGTTAATATCCACGGTTTTGTCATTTGGCTGCATATTTCTATGCCTTAAAATCCATTGGCGAATATCACTAACGTTTTTCCATATAATAATAAAACGCAAAGGCACTGGAATGTTATTCATATCAATTGCTCTTTTTTTCGCTTTCCCTTTCGTCACTGCTTGGTCAATCAATATACGCGTATATGCCATGATATCTGGTGTTAAACCATAATGTTTTATTACAGTCATGGCAACTGCGCGTTCAACCTGTTCGAAGCATTTATACATGTCTTTATTATTTCTAAATTGCAACAATGACATTTTATATTGTGGATTTATTAAAATATATTTATTTTTCAACCACTTTAAAATTGCATTGACGCTGTCCACTTGAGCATGTACAACCATATCCTCATCCTCTTCATCGATATCTCTGAAGATCAATTGCGCAAATTCCCTGCGCTCCTTTGACGATAAACCTAAATGCTTTACCCATCCTTTAATAATTATTGATAGTTCATCCTCATTTTGTTTTGCAAGCATTTCTATATCGGATTCCATAGCATTTAAAGCTATTGATTGCAATGATATTTCTTCATTAGCACGGCTTATGTGGCTTCCAAAATGCATGTAACTTGTGGTCAATCCACGATTCCCGTGTACATTCGATGGTGCATCACCATTGCTCCTAGAAGTGGTCGTAAATGTATTGACAGCATCTAGAACCGTCTCTTCAAGCCCGTTTTTACATAGTGTATCTAAGAAAACATTTCGCTTTGGATATACACGCTTATGAATCAACAGTGCCTCACCAGTAACTAATGTAGCTGCCATTCGTGATGTTAATACGCCAATGGTTTTTTCTAAATTAATAATCCAACCATATGGTTTTTTCATATTTCCATTGAAAACATTTGCAACACCACTACTTGTAGCATTTGTCGGCGAAGTAGTATTACTACCATTATCACCCGGCGTGCTATTACTTGGATTAATATTCATGCCAATATGATGATTCATATTGCGCAGATGGCGATTGTGGTTGTTTTGCTGCCCATCAAATGATTCTTCCAATGATTGTGTACGTGCATGTTCTAATGCCATAACATCACCATTGAAATTCAACAAACGATCTAATAACGCCAAAAGTGAAGTCAATGGTTGCAGGAACACTTTGCTAAAGCGATGTGAACCACTGAATAAGATCAAACCAGTCATCAAACTTGGTAATATTTTACCAACAAGTCCTGATTCCAGCGTTTTCCAAATTAAATCTGGCGAAACAGTCCCATGATTATCCTCACACCATGCACTAATTTGTGTTAATATTTCAACTACGCGACTAATCATTTGTTCCGTGTAATTCATCAACAATTTCATTCCGCCATTGCCGTTGTTGTTAACATTACTTATTTCTACGTCGTTACTAATATGCTTCATATTACCAATTTTCCCAGGTCGGTTTCGTTTCTTCTTTTTGTTTTTCGTCGATTTACGTCCTCTTCCATCCTCACTCATCCTCTCCGATGCCATTACGTGTTGGAACACTTTTTGTTTTGTTACATCGTGCAAATAATTTGAATTGTACGCCAATGGATCTCGTCCTGCGCTACTTAATAAATGTTTTTGTAATGCCAATACCAAATCAATAAAATTAATATTACTTCCATTGTCTCCATTGCTTCCGTGTATGTTATCCGTAGATGTTGGTATGGATTTCTTTCGATCATTCGAAGTAGTGTCAATAAAACTGCCTTCTGCCTCATCAATTTCTTCTAATGCTTTGATAATCTTAATGCTGGCGTCATCTGCAACGTGGTTTAACAACGAACTTGTTAAAATTCGCACCGGCGATTCATTAATAATTAGTTTATCGTTGTTATTCGTACGTGCTAAATGGCTACTCATTAATAAAAAGACTATCATGCTATCTTCTGATAACCTTTGTGTCAACGGTGTTAATAAAAAGGAACTTAAAACCACTTTACCATGAGTACTGATACCGTCTTTATTTTTCAACATTAATTGTGTATACAACTCTACAATATCTTGAGCCGATGGGTAAAATAATTGTAAGCCAACTGATAAGACATTTGCACTTTCTGTTTGTATTTCATACAAGATCTGTGTAATGTTCGATGGTATACCATGCAAATGTCTATTCGGATCTTCAATATCAGCATTTGTTAAGCCGACACTTCGTTTTGGATCTTCCAACATATCAATCAATTTATCTTTTAAATGAAACAACACCCTATCTAACTTGGCATTGATGCTTGAACCATCCGATATTAGCTTTGCTAAATTTGCACGCAACAATTTTAAACACGCTAAAACTATTTGTGGTCTTGTTGAACGATTCATTTTACTAATGCTTGGCAATGCTGGTTTCGTCTTCTTGTTACTTGATGATGTATTCATAGCACGTCCAGTAATGGAAAAGAAGGACAAAAGCAACTCGAATGTTTCTGGACGCGTATCGACGCAAAATGTCCCATTGCTATTGTTGGTATTTGCAGCCGTACCTTCTTTTGCACGAGTATTTGTGTTAAAAAACGATGGATACTCCCCTCTAACTGGTAAATACGACGTAGCTAATCTATCTAAATGCCCCATGATAAATATAGCAACATGTTCTGGATCAATATCGTTGCGCTTGGCATGTCTCAGTAGCTCCTCTTCCGTTTGTTCTAATTTATAATCCAACTCGATGCTATCCTCATTATCCAACAAATCATCATGATGTTTACTAGGGCTCATTGCATGTACGGAAGGAGATGCATCGTTGCCATGAATATTGCTCCATGCAGGATCATTTGGCCCAACGCTACCGACACTGTTGATTCGAGTTGTACGGCTTGGACTTGCGTTGTTTAAATTGCCATTTCCATTTGTGCTTGGCACCGTTCCATTGCTATTACTATTACGTATCGTAGCAAATGGACTGTGACCACTCATTGCCGATGTTGGCGTTGTAAGATCATCATGTGGCTTTGGAGAACTATTGGATAAGTGACTGTTTGAACTTGGAGTATTCAAACCTGCGTTGCCATGATGTAGCATATTAGGTGCATTGTTTACATTACCAACATTGGATATGTTGATACTGCTTGGTTTTTTGCTTTCTTTTTTGTTACCATCTGAATCTGTAACAGTGCTGCTAGCGCTGTATTTTACACTATCCCCTTTGATAGTTCCTAACAGATTGCTGCTGCTATTATTTTTCATACTACGTGCACTGCCGATATTCTCCTCTACAAGTTCATCTGGCAATTTGTATTGTGGCAATTCCAATAAACCTTGTGCACTTGATGGCATTGTATTTCCTTTTTTAAACATATGCACGCCACTTTTACTAGATGTGACGCCGGAATCAGTACCTGTACTGCCTTCAAAATTTTCACGATTTATCAAATCGCCAGTTAAAACGATTGTGTGGTAAAATCCACACGCTACCATTGCTACACGTTTGCCTGTAAACGTCCCGATCAACCATGGCGTATGGCGTTCGGCATCATCACCAGTGCCTAATTGCCCATGGTTGTTTCTACCAAAAACATATAAGGCACCACTATTTGCAATACAAACACTGTGGTAACAACCTGCGCTTAGAGCAACTATGCCTTTTCCAGAAAGCATTTCAATCAATTGCGGCCCGAATACACGTTGTGCAGTATGTCCAAGTCCTAACTGGCCATAATCATTTCGTCCGAAGGAAAAAACGTGAGAACTTTCCAACAAGCAAAGTGTATGGTAATATCCACATCGAAATTTTAAGACATTGCCATCTTCAAAAATAGGCGAGTCTAGTAAAATAGGACGCCGTTGACATTCCGTGCTGACTAAACCCAATTGACCATAATCATTCTTGCCAAACCCATATGCATGGCCACTATAAGTTGCAATCATGGTATGGTATTGACCACATCCAATGCTACGTGCCGGGCTGCCTTCAGCTTGTGGTAAATCCACACGTGCAGGTTCCTTCCTATCCGTGCTATCGCCAAGCCCTAATTGGCCAAAATCATTGCGTCCAAATGCAAATATTTCGCCACTTTGACACGATAAGACACTATGGTAATAGGAACAAGAAACGGTTTTGACTTTTTTATTTAATAACAAGCCGCGAACTAAACGCGGGGAAAATATGCTAGACGTGGAACCTTGGCCTAATTGTCCACGATAATTGTACCCAAATGAAAACAATTTACCATCATTTGAAACAGCTAAGGTGTGTTCACATCCATTGTAAGCATGTATTTGTTGAATGTTTGCAACGCCTTTTAAATCGTCAATTACTGTTAAGGTGCCAACCCTATCTGTATTTCCTTGGCCACATTGGCCATTATCATTGTAACCAGCCGTATATACTAAACCATCCCCAGTCATCAATACAGTATGTTCATTACCTGCACATACTGCAACTATGTTTTTACCTTCTACTGCCATGACTCGTGCTGGACTTTTTCGTGTTGCCGTATCACCTTGTATCAATTCCCCATAACTATTTTGGCCAAATGTCCACACTTCTCGTTCATTACTATGTGGACTCATTGCACGGCCATTGCTGCCATTGATGGAAGTGTATGTATTTGGTTGCACTTTAGCATTTTCTAAGCAACGTAAATATGGTGCAACATTTAATGGCTCAATCCATTTATAATATGGTTTCGGCTTATGTCGATCATTATAAATCATTTGTGCTATGCTAATCGCTTCATCATTATCACCATCAGTAGCATTCATTGTCGTACTTCCTGGAATTAATGCTTTATCACGTTGCTTTGCTTTTAAAAGCAATTGTTTCTTCTTATTAATTTCTTTTTCAGATGCTTCAGATGATCCTGGGCGTTTCCCACTGCTACTATTACTGTTTGAATCGCCGTTTTTGTTATTACTAGATGGAGACAGTTTTTTACTATTATTATCAGTTGAGATTATATTATCAGATGTGGTCGAGGATAGATTTGTTATGGTGGATATGGAGGAAGTTGTAGATGTACTTGATTTTGCACTACTAATTGCACGAGTGTTGACTACATTTTTATCAAAATTGCTGTTGGTGTTGGTGGTGGTGGTCGTCGTCGTCATACTGCCACTACTACTACTACTGCTACTACTACCACTAGTTTCCATGTTGCCATTTTTATTCGATTTTGAATCTATATTTTTCGGGGAATAATCATCCGATTCATTAAATGTACTGCTTGATTCAACAACATCTACACGATTCACGGTCTGTGTTTTCATTTCATTTACTGTATGTTCAATCATTAGTTGTTCTTCACGATCTTCTAACATTTCTTGTACCGTTTGTTGTTGTTGTTGCCCACGTTTCTTTTTTATTAATTTGTTTTTCTTATCTTCATTTGCTTTACTATCGATTGGATTTAAACGTTTTAACAATACGGTTGTATCATTTACTAAATTAGATGATGAACCATCACTATCATCATTATTATTCGTCGAAGGGTTGTTACTATTTGTATTATTTTCTTCTTCTTCTTCTTCTCGCTTTGTTTCTAATTGTTTATCTATTGCTTCACCTGTTGTAGCTTCACTCCAACTGACACATAATAATATCTTTACAGCCATTAACAAATCGCATAAACTACCACGAACACATGCCAATGCTATTAACGATGTGATAGCACTTGTGCGATCTTGCAATTGTAATTTACCAGCAATCATTTTTTCTTTTTCATTTAAAACATTCATTTCATTTAACAATTCGCACTCATTAACAGATGGTAACGCCGCACTATAAAGAAAATCGCGTATGGCATCTAAAATACCTAAATTTGCAGCACTATTTTGCGTTTTCAGATTACCATTATTTTGTTGAAACAATGCAAATGGATGTGTACTACTTCTATTATTATTATTATTATTATTATTATTATTACGATTATTCTTTCCTTCGGATGATGATGATACATTAATATTATTTAACAATTGTGAATTGGAATTGGATGTAATTTTATTGCTATTGATTGACGCGTTACTATTATCTTTATTTAAGCTAGATAATGAAAGATTATTACTAGCATTATTATCAATCGATTCATTTAAGTCAATATCATTTGCATTTTTATTGCCACTTCCGTTGTTAGTATTATTATTGTTACTATTACTATCTAATAAACCTAATTCCTGTATTAATGGGTTTAAATCATATAAAAACGCTTGGCGTTCTTCTAAAGTGGCATCTTCATCATTCACACAATCCAATAGTGTGAAAAATAAACTAATGCCTAATTTTGCATCATGGTCACATGGTGTACCATCGTTATTTAATAAATTATTTCCATGCATTACAATATTATTTCGTTTCGACGTTGGTGAAGTTAATGTATTTATGTACAATAATTCATTTTGTTTTCTAATCCTAGTTTCTACTATATGTTCTACGTTTAAGCTAAAAGATGTCAATGCGCTATGTACGTGTTGCAATGCAAACAATTGTTTTGCAATTCGACGACTAAATGCATCACTTCGTCTACATTGGCGTGATAAGGAAATCGCTAATGTTTTATATGCATGTTGTGAAAGAACATGATTATTTACATCTGCCATCCATAATGCCATATTTAATGTTGTACTATGTTTGCTATTGTTACTTGCTGCATTTGCATTACTACCACCATTTATACTATTTCGTACATTTAATTTCGAACTTCCAGCATTTGATGTTGTTGCTGACGAGGATGATGTTGTTGTCGTTGTAATTGTTGATATACCACCCATTGCATTTGCATTGGATGAAGAAGAATTTGTTGTTGTATTGTTTTCACCAACCACCTGTTGTATGTATGTATGCGTAAATGTGTAAATGTATTGTGGTCATGTTAGTGTATTGTATGTAAGATTGAATGTGTGTATATATGTGTGTGTGTGTATGTCTATAATTATATTATTATATTACTTACATTTCCAGTTCCAATATTACTATTTAATGTGGGTGCAAGCATTTCTGCTTCATCATTTAAATTCATATTATTTAATATTGTAGTAATACTATTTGCACCATTTTGAACATGTTCATGAGGTGATCCATTAAGTAAATTTGAAGCACCAGCAGTAGTACTATTTGTATTTGTACTATTGGATGCAATACCAGATGTGGCAATACCATTTGGATATGGTATGGATTCTAAAAAATCATCATCAAAAATATCTAATTCTGTACGTACACCTAACCATCGTGATACAGGCCAATCTGTCATATTTCCAGTTCTATTTGTTGTACTACTATTCGTCGTTGTTGCATTTGTACTATTATATGTACCATCTATCATACCGGTAGTTGAACGTAATACAATACCATTTTGTATAATAGTACTAGCAGAGGATGTATTTACACTGCTGCTACTATTTATTGCTGTTCCAGACGATGTACTAATGCCCCCATTCGTTGTCCCAGTATTTGTTGATGAATGTATGATACTTGTTGTAGAAGATGTTGACGTATTATTTGCATTATTATGTTGTTCGTTGCTAATATTTGTTGCATTTGACGTAATAATACTACCTGTAAGCATGCTATTACTATTGTTTTCACGATTTGTACTTCTACTATTGCTTGTATTACTTGTTGAAATACTATTACGATCTGTTGTATTGTTACGATTTGAATTTCCATTTAATGATGATGATGGTGATGTCGTTGTTGTCGAAGCACCGTTTCCCATCTTTTTATATCTTTGTTGTTTTATTTATTATTATTATTATTTGATTATTCTTTGTTTTTTATATACGATATTATATATATATATATTATTGTTTTCGTGAAAAATGGTGATATAAATATATATATATATATATTGTATTACAATGATGGAGGAAACGAAAACAAACACTCACACACAGGAAATATCTTGTGTTATTCTCAACGATGTGACACACACAGACACACAAACAATATTATTATATATAATGTATACTAAACTATTATATATTGAAATGTTAATATATAGCACTAAAATACTAATTATAAAAAAATAACCGTCCAAATTTTATTATTATCAAATTTCAACAATTTTACAAAAAAATATTGAAAAAATAAAAAAATAAAAAAAATAAGACCTGAATTCCTTCACACAAACGATTGTTATTCTTTTATTCTATATATATACAAGAATATATCGTATTTGTTTAAGAAGATGTATTTATTTGTGTCTTCACACATTTGATATCTATATCTATATGGTTACTAGTTATATCGATCAATATGGCATCTAATAATAGGTTCGGATATATACAAAACAATATATATCAAAATGGAATAATGGTAATTTAAGGCATTGAAATCCTAGCTATATAATAGTAGCATTGATTTTATGATTTTGTTTTTGATATTTGATATTGGAATTTCTACTAGACATTTCACCTCCGAGTACATGTATGAATTTCGCAACAAATCACCAACGGAGGAGGGAACAACACAACGGAAGATCATAGTGAATGTACGATTTGGAATTTATACTAACAAATTTTATATTATGATACTTTTGATTATTACATACTATATGTATACTAATGTTTTTATAGAATAGATTTAATAAAATGGAGATTCTTGATATATAAAAGCAATTCAGTTGGTCTAAAATGGGGAAATTTGCAAAATAAAAATAATATACATGGACATACCATTAAATCCACCCCATTAACATGGTAATAGCATCCAACGACAAACTGTTTTACAATCATTTCAAGTATAACAATACATAGGTATTTATAAATTATTAGTATACCCGGTAACAGCCTTTTTTGTTAAGTTAAAAGTTTTTTTGATTTTCTAATGGACTATTATAGCTATACTACTATTAAAAAATGAACCAATCCAAGTTACAAAATAGAACGAAGCAAGTATCCTACACTAACATATGTCATTTTTCACAATCAAAACACAGATAATATGATACAACATCATAACAATAAACAAACATTTAATAATAACATACATAAATAAAACACCTTCACTCACACGTGAAAACTAGTAAAAAATCATATATATACTATATATACCACATGTAATATTATGAATTAAAAACCACATCATAAATACAAAACAAGTAAATAAAAATATTG
>LT650045.1:0-10101 GCA_900128395.1 Stramenopiles sp. TOSAG23-2
TAATGGATCGTAGTAATTTATATAATGTGATAGAATCTGTTGAGAGGCTTTGTGGGGGTGGTGGTGGTGGTGGTGGTGGTGGTAAATTGTAGAGGGAGGTGCGAGTATTGATACCAAAAATTATATGACTTGTAGGGGTTTTCGTAAAAATGTTTTTCGTATTTTTTTGAATTTTATCATTCTTAAATAGAGTATTAACTTTTTACGACTCTCCTTCACCTGATTCCTCTTGCATCTTTTTCATTATAGCTTGCATACCCATCAATACAGCCATATCGCCTTCTACTTTTATCAATTGTTGTCCCATGCCAGTCATAAAATCTAGCTCTTTGCTACGTAATTTACCAAATGTTTCTAATGTCATGGATATGGTGGCATTGGCTTCCACATCTTCAGTTTTCACATCCATTGTACCAGCTGTACCATCAAATATAACTACTCCGACATTTTCAAAATCCATTTTTAAAATGCTTGTAAAACCAACATTTTTACCTTGTAGAGCTTCTTTTGCTTTGGTGACAAACATGTGGAATCCAGCATTTTTCTTTGCATCTTCTAATTTTTTTTTAGGTATTGATGTTCCACCCGTCAGGCCACGTAATTCTTTTTTCAATTTTTTTATTTCCGCCATTATAGCATCTTCAGCATCATCATCTTCGTCGTCAAGTGCTTGACTTAATCGAGCTTTTGCATCCGCAATAGAAGCCTTTACAGCATCTATTTTTGCTTGGTCAACAGCATTTGTTGAACCATCTTCTTCCATCTTCTTCTGTAATGCTTTCTTCTCTTTTCGCAAAGCCTTATATTTTGCCCGTGCCGCATCAACTGCATTATCATCATCTTCTTCCCCAGCTAAATCGTTAATTTCAGCTTTTGCGTCGATTATTGCTTGTTCCAGTTGAGCCATTTTCTCTTGATCAGTCAATTCTACAACTTCTTCAACTGGTTTCTCCGGTACAAAGGTCAAATCAACTGCCTTTAACTCACCACTTTTTAGCTTTTCTAAAAATATCTTTTGCTGGTGTACTTGATATGAATACTCAAGATTTTTAAATTTTTGAAGACCTTCACTTAAAGCGTCCACATCACCTTTCCAACGCGCAATTTCACATTGAAGAATAAGTACATCCAGAGGAAGGCAATCTAATTCAATTGCATATTCCAGGGATTCTTCCAATTTTGTAAAAGCTTTCGCATATGGACGATCTTCTAAAGCCAACGTTATTTGTGCAGCATATGCTTGCATGCCGCATCGAAAAGTGCCAGGATTAATCTGGCCAAACATGTCAATATTTTGTCTCATAGCAATTAATGACTCTTTAAATATTGAATCGACATCTGGAGTGTCCTTCAAGCGGTTGTAAAGTGCAAGAGTAACAACAACTTTTGTGTGAAGAACTTCAAGATGGGTAAGGATCATGGCCAGGCCCGCACCTTTTTCTAGGTCAGCCTTACAATACGATTCACAAGCATCCCAATCGCCATCAAAATATGCAGCAATGGCCAATCCTGCGTCTATAAACCCTGCCCAATTTGATTGAGGGTATGTATCAACCGTCCCTGGAAAGAGTGGTGCCATATCTCGAAGAAGCAATGCATGCGATTTGATCATTTTAGAATCTGCCATAACATATCCAGCCATAATGAAGCAAGCTTGAGTTTGCGAGTAAAGTACAGCTTTTTGATCTTGTAACGCTTCAGAATCACATCTTACATTTTTTAATCGGTTAATAAAATGGCGAGCAGTTTTTATGTCTCCTAATGATATTAGCCCAAAACTTAGATGCCATAAATTGTTATTTTGCTGGAATGCATATTTTAAATTTCCGTCAATTAGTGGCAATGCTTCATGCATTTTGGGAACTGCAGCTTTTACCATTTCGGGTGCTATGACAACATACCAGAAGAAAGGCATTGCTATACAATCAGCTCGAAAATGGGGTTTTAATCTTTCACATGTAAATAAAACGTTCAATCGGCGGTAAATCCTGTTGACTAAGCTGGTATCTGTTTTGATCAAATGCGCAGCATTTGCAATTGGCCAAAAAACATGCATATTAAACCATATATCAATATTATTTTGCTTGTATGCATTGATTAAACCATAATACCTGTACCATTCACTCACAGAGATTAACTCTTCATCAGTATATCCATACTTCTCTTTAAATTGCTTCTTTAATCGACCAGTGGCTTGACGGGCAAACTGCCAAGCGATTAAAACCTTTGCTTTAGCAATCCCATCAAATTCCCCCTGCAATTGAGTAGGTATTTCATCAAGTTCACTGTATTCACGCATCATCTTTTCAAGAGATGCTTTTGATCGTTTTTGAGGAAGAAATGATGGATCATTTAACACATGCATAGCATCCCACATAATACGTGCTGCAGTTGGATTGTCTCCAAAAGCTGCTCTGGCCTGACCCAATAGCGCCATCCAGTATGGTACTCGTTTCGAAGAACTTCCTTTGCTATAAGCAATTGCTTGACTTAATGAGTTAACGCATTCTTTATAAGCACCAATCTCAAATGCTTTCAATGCTGCATTTTGTAACATATCGCATCCACGATCGACTTCACCACTTCTCAACCAATGAAATGCTAATACGTCCATTTCGAATTTCACAGAAGAGCCTTCATACTCTAATACAATTGATTTATGCACTTGTCGTCGCTGTGAATCAAGCATTAAGTTATGTGCACACTCAGTAATAATCTGGTGTGTAAATTTCATCATTTTGCTGACTGACTCACCAGTAACTGCAACAACTAAACCACGAGCAGCCAATGTTGCCAATGTATTGAGTAAATGATTTTTATCGCTTGAGGATAAAAATTGCGGCGCAACATTCAGTAAATTTTCTTGACGAAATTCAAATCCAAAACATGAGCAAACTTTAATCAAAACTTTTGCTTCTTCGTCTAAACTGTCAATACGCTCATGTACAGTATCCATAATAGAACTTGGAAATTTGATAGAATTTATATCACCATTAAAAAATATATTTCCATCATCGTCTCGTTTCACCATATCGCGTTCTTTCAGCCAATTTGTCATGGAGGATAAATACATTGGAATGCCTCCAGCTTTTTGATCCATTAAGCTGACAAATTCGTCACTGACTTTGTCGACACTAACATCCAACGTTTTTGCAATTAAAGCTCGCATTGTGTCTTGGTTCATAGTTCCTAGTTCCATAAGTTTTATACTGCTATTCTCTTTTAAGGCTGCCAAAATGCGTGAAAATTTTACACGATCATCGTCTTCAAGCCATTCATCTTCAAGTATTTCTTCTTCAGATTTCAACGCTTTATCAACTCCACCGGCTTTTTGTTGAGATATCATATTTGGTGGGCGAGTTACAATCATTACCATAGCACCTACTGTAAGTTGTGGCAATACCATTTGTAACATAATCCATGATTGTGAATCAATCCAATGAGCATCTTCGAATACAAAAATAGTATTTTCCAGGCTTTGGAAAATTTTCAAACAAACTTGAGCAGCTCGTGCTTCAAGACGACCGTGCTCCAACTGCGCGCCATTTGAGTCACGCTTTGCCAAAGTAGGTAACATAATGCCAAGCGCATTAATATCATCTTCTTCCAGCTGATAGTTGTATTTTAAAGCAAGAACTTCGCCATATGATGGAGATGATGATAAATTTGCCGCAGCAGTTAAAATTTGACCAAATGCAAAATATGGTGTCTGTTTTTCAATTGCTGAACCAGTGCCCATTAAAAATCGGACATTATCACTCAGCGCTTCTCGTTGTAATTGCCATACAATAGCACTTTTGCCCATACCGGCTAAACCTTCCAAAATGTATGCACCGCCTTTTTTATCCTCTAGCATTGAATTTAAACCAGCTCTAAGAGTTTTCATTTCACCTTCCCTACCAACAAAAACTCCTTTCTCCAATTCATCTTGGTTTTTATGACGTACAGCACCCGCTTTACGACCATACGGTTTCAATGCGCGAAATGTGCCATCTTTTCCTTTCACTTCAATTGGATTTGACATATCATATCCAATATAATTTTGTGTTGCATTGTAAACACGTTCACTTACCAGGATTTTTCCTTTTTCCGCCTTTCCCATTAGTCGGGCGGCCATGTTAGTTTCTGCTCCCATAACTACGAAATCATTACGTGATGGATGACCACATATCCCAGTAAAACACTGTCCCATCGAGATGCCAACTTTACAATGATCTCCTAACGAAGAACATGCGGAGGAAGCTTCCAAAGCAAACAATACAGCCCTTAACGCATCTACCTCGGTAATTCTTGTAATACCAAAGCATGCAATCAAAGTACATCCTTTGTCTTCAAATAAAAAATCGCGCATTTGGCCCTCAAATTTGGCTAGGACAGACCTGAGAGCGGAATAAACGTCATTTAGATGCGCCTCACTCACACCTTTTGAAGTTACAGATGCTTTTGCCAAGTCTGGCAAAGAAAGAAACACAATAACAACACGCCTTCGTTCATTTTCGAACTGGGCGCCACTTCCCTTTGCGCGAACTATTGGCGGGATGTATGACGCTGCAATCTCTGGGCATGTTGATAGTTCAGCAGTATATGTATCAATCATACTACCACGTTTTGAAATTCTTTTTTTTAGTTTATCTTTCTCTTCTTCTTCCTCAATCATCCCTTCAAGGTCTGTATCTCGAGTAAGCACAAGTCCACCAAAACCTTTGACTGTACCAGCTTTTGCTTTGTCTAAAAGCCCTGAAGCAATCTTCATCTGCCTTCCAGCAATTAAAAACCATCTCTGCTTACTACGTTCAAATTCAGCCCTAGACATCGTTGTTTCATCTGTCTTCTTCATGCGTTGCCTTGCGCTATTTGACCTAGGAGAGGAGCCTCGTAATTCTTTTAAATGGATACGCTGAAGAGTACCAGAACCAGATAATCCTCCATGCAAATCAAGCTCCGGGTTTGTCACTTTAATAATTTTTAGCATCTCAACCGCGCATTCCTTTGCTCGTTCGAAAGATGCTTCGTCTCCTTCGTCCTCTGGGTCTGTCGGTATTGCTGAAAACGTACATATTAAACAATCGCCGGCGATTTTTACAACTTCGCCTTCGTGGCGATGAGTAACATTAACTAGTGCACTAATTGCTGCTGACATTTGTGACGCAAATTCCTCTGCACCTTTTGCATCACCATGCTTAGTTGTCAACTTTTCGCCTAACGCTGTAAAGCCAGATATATCTGCTAATAATATACATGCCTCTACCAACTGTTTTGATGGAGCATCTGGAAGTCTTCCTAACTTGGCAATTTCCAGTCTGACGCTACGAGGAATAAGCCCTGCTTGTTTTGGGCTAATAAACTCCGTAATTGCATTGTTGTTATCATTTCTATTTCCTGGTAAAGCCAATTCTACTTTGTATCTTTCTGCCATTATTTTTACAAGCCTCTTTCTAAATATTTATAGTGAAAAAGTTATAAATACAGATATGTTGTGATTGATATGATACGTTGGCTCTAGGATAATGTAGTATAAGTTTCGTTTTGGATCTCATTAGTAAATATTTTGATTCATTTCTAATTATTTATCGTTTATCGTTGGGTTTTTTATTATGAAAAAAAAGGTGGTTCGAGGCTCGTATTTTTAGTGCTGTGTAGTGCTAATTTGGGATATGGAAAAAGGTGGTTGTACGAGACTCGTATTTTTAGTGCTGTGTAGCGCTATTTTGGGTTAACCACAGAGACAAAATCTTCTAAAATCGATTTAGCATTTACCGGAAAAGCATAATTTTTTTAGTCCGAAGTCCGAAGTTACCTATATTAATATACTAGTGTAGTAACTATACTTCGCCACCACGTGACCACGTGACCACGTGGTATACGGTAAATAAAAAATGGAAAAATAATAATAAATCGGTTCACGCGTTCACGCGCACCGCGCACCCAGACTTTATATTGTTGTTATTATACTAATACGACTCTTTATCTTTACTACAATAAAGTGCATAAAATTAAAATCATACTTATTAATACTTCAATTTTACAAAAGTAAATCACAAAACAAACATTACCATCCATCTATCATTTATCAATCACCCATCCCTTGATATAAACATTTCCTATAAGCAAACCATCAAACAAATCATAGAAATTTGTAATAAATATATATCCTTCTGGTTCAGACCGTTATATCTATATATATATATTATTACCATTTTACTACTGCATAATAATAATAATGTCTTCGTCTCCAACCTCGTCGTCCAACAATCGAAATAATAATGAAAAAAAGAAAAATGTAAATAATAAGAAGAATAACAACAATAGAAAACGAAGTAAAAGAAATAAACCACATGATATTTCTCATAATATATTAACTCCAGAACTTGTCGTTCAAACTGCAGATGAAGAATCGAAACTATTAAATGAGATAAAAGAGGAAGATGGTTTATTAAGTATTACACGTCCAAATAGTAGAATAGAAGATTTTTTATTACGAAGTGCTGCAAGTAGTGCTAGTATAAGTAGCCAGTATTCAGATTTAAGGAATGAATTTTCAAAATATTCAAGACCTCGTTCTGGTAAAGATGATGATTGGAGGGGTAGTCCAACTGGTTTCTCCCCTAGAAGTAGAGGTAGAGCAGTATCGCGTGGTTTAATGTTTGGTGGTAGGCCAAGCACAAGGGGAAGTTTAGGTGATCTTGAATATAATATGAGTGGTGATGGTGAAGAGGAGTATGATGATGATGATGATGAGGCAAGTCATGCAAGCGATATTGAAAATGAGGATCTAGATGCTATTAAAAGTAGATATCGAAAAAATGTCCATCTATCATTATTACGAGTTTCATGTACCACAATACAATTGCGTTGTGAAAATCCAGACGAAGATCATTTGCAACTGTCTGAAGATGGTATTGTATGGCGTTCAATTTATTGGGTGAATGAACCTCGATTTTTGTCAAGAACAATAACATGTTTACTACCAGGTCAGCGATATTTTTTCAGATTAGAACAAAACGATTCAGTCCCAGAAATAGAATGTCAAACATTGTTGTTTCCATCTCGTCCACCAATACCAACCGCATGGAAAGTAGGCAGGGGTATGCCAGTACCAATTGTTGTAACAACTGATTTTATATCAGTCTCGTGGATGAATCCACCAGATGTTCAGCAATGGGAAATGGCTATTGCAATTGGAATAGATGGTCCACATGGTTTAGAACCTGGTACGTGGAAACGTTGTGGTAATGTGGGTGGTCATGGTCAACATGGTATTGCTGAACCAGGTCGAATGTTTTTTGAATTTCCTGGTTTGAGAGCAAATCAAACGTATTTTATACGTATACGATTTAGAAACAATATGGGATGGAGTAAAAGTAGTAAACCATTAGAAGTAAGCACGGCAAAAGGGGAGACGGCATCTGCACCAAAAAATTTTGTGATTCTTCAACCTGTCTATTTTTCGTACGTAACATTGGAATGGTTACCACCTCGTAGTGATGGAGGTATACCGTTAATAGAAGCTATTGTTGAATACGTGGAAGTTGAAAAAAAAGATGAAGATGGTAAAGGGGAAAAGCATAAGAAAATCATTCTTGGTGACAGTGATGATGAGGATGCTGATGAAAAAGCTAATGTATTAGAATTAGAGGAAATGAAAATTCGTAAGAAAATACAAACGCTTTCAGCTGGTTTAAATACGAAATTTGTTGTTCCAGATTTAAAACCAAATACGGTATATCAATTCAGAGTAACATATAGAAATGAAAGGGGCATTGGGGCATATTCATCAGTGTTACAAGCAAAGACATTAAAGTTTTGGGTACCATCACCACCAAAAGCACCAAAATTACAAATAATTAATGGTACTAGTGTGAAGATTGATTTTGATTTGCAATATCATGATCATTGCATTGAGTATGAAGTGCAATATTCAAAAGATAAAATGTTTCGTTGGACATCCGGTGGTAAAGGTACAACATCTCCAATGATTATAGATGGGCTTGAAGATTTTGAATATTATTTTTTCCGTGTGAAAGCTAGGAATAAACGTGGATGGTCTCGTGGTGGGGAACCAGTAATTGGTAAGACTACTGCTAATAAGGCCGATAATAAAGCACCAAAATTAGAATTAGGTTTCGTGAAACATACGCCAACAACGGTGACATTAGAATGCAATAGTAGTAGTAGTAGTAGTAGTAGTAGTAGTAGTAGTAGTAGTAGTAGTAGTGCTGCTGATGCTAAAATAGACACCGATGTAAATAGCAATCGTAGTCATAATATTATTCAAAGTCCTATTCGTCATCGTCGTAGTATGAGCAGAAATAACAAACATAGAAGATCTTCTTTATTGTTGCGGGATCAATCCTTATCATCTACAATGTTTTCATCTACGACATCCCTATTGAATAGCGAAGATGAAAATAAGAACGAAAAGTGTCTTAAATATCAAATTGAATATTCAACAGATTCCAAAGCAAAAACTGGATGGAAAAAATCAGAACATACAGGCCATAAAGGTCATGTAAAAATACGTGGTTTACGCCCAGCTATGTTATATTTTGCAAAAGCACGATCACAAAGTAAAGCCAAGCAATGGTCAAAATTTTCCAATGTTTTTTCTTTTATTACGCGAGATTACAACGAAAATGAAAATGTTCTAGTACGTGGAGAAGGTCCGTGGGAGAAAGATGAAGGATTTTATCCAGCAATAATATTAAAAGTCTTGAAGCCTGGTGAATATTACTCTATTCAACGTGAAGGTAGAGGTTTCAGGGAAGATGTCGTACATCGAGATTTTATTAAAGAAATTGCCATTCGTAAAAATTTACATGCATTTGGTCGTGTTGGTAGATTATTGGCAAGATCACGTTCTATTCATGTAGAAAAAGAAGATGTGGAAGAAACCATTGAAGTTCTAGAGTCAAAAAAAACTGTTCGTCCAGGTATACGTGGTGTTTGGTTGTATGGTACACATCAAAATCACAAAACTTTGAAAAAAGATCGATTTGGTCGTGGACGTGATGGTAGATTATTAACACGTTCGCGTACAATGGCTGGTAGAAAAATTAATAAAGCAACTACACAAATTGGTAAAAAAGCTAATCTACGTTCCATGTCGCAGAAAGACTTATTTCATCATAAACATGAAGAAACTAATAATTATTTATCTCTAAAAGGATTACCACATGGCACTATTGTCCAATTATCAAAAGTTGATATACGTAACGATCGTACAAGAATGGATCGTGATCATGAAAAAGATGGTTTGGAAGAATCAAGAAAGAATTTACGTAAAAATGAACGTGGTGTTTTCTATAGAATGACCAGGCCAATACATTTATTACGAGAAATTCATCGAAAAAATAAAGCAAAGAAAAATATAGAGACACGTAAGCGTGAAATGAATCATTCGTTAAAAACAAGAGGCAAAGAAAAACATGTACAAACAAACAAGAAATTGTATCGATATATTTCACCTATTAAAGATCAAAGTGTTACGATGGTTGAAAATGAACGTATAAGATATGAAAACGAGGTAAATGAATGGAAGGAGAAGGAAACCATGGCTATGAGGGATGAAGAGGCTACGAAGAAACAATTTGAAATTGATTTGCATAAAACAAGACATAATAATGCAAGTATTAAATATTCGAAATAAAAGAAATTAATTGGGATCAAAAATGTTTATTTCCTTCCTCCGCTGATTTCTTTTCGTTTCTTGGTTTATCAGAGAGAAAAAAATAAAACAATCATCTTTGTTTGCAGAAAGTGGTGAGCTGGCAAAATCGAAATAAATGATATATAAACTAATTTTTTAATCAAAAAATATTTTCTTCTCTCAAGTACAAAAAATACCTAATCTGGCCTATCAAATATATCAAACACTACAAATCTACTGAGTATATGAAAAGGACTATATTAAGTATAAATATGATAGGAAATGAAAAACAGAAAACATGGCAGAAAAACACAATTTTCAAGTGTAAAATGTTGAAAGGCCTGTGTCCATGCTAATTTCTAGATGCTATTTCCATATATTAAAAAAACTTCATAGGAAAAATTATCATTACTATAGAAAATAACAAAAAATCTCCATACTATAGCTTTAAGTAC
>LT650046.1:0-10095 GCA_900128395.1 Stramenopiles sp. TOSAG23-2
TATTCTTTTAGTATAAATTAACCCTATTTATCCAAATATCGTTAAATTTTTATTTTTTTTTTCTAACGATTGTTTTCGTCAATATTACTACAGAATTTCCTATAATAATCCCCTTGTATTTTTAATAATTGTCGAATTTTGTTCGTGCCGAAATTGATTTCGGCACGTCCGAAAAAAATACACTCATACACTCCGTTCAAAGCGGACATTTAACATACAAAATGATATTAACAAAGTCCACTTTGTTAATGGAATCGAATAGAGCAAATTCTACAGAAAATCCCAGAGGAAAAAAAATAAATACAAAATGTTTTACGAACGAGTACATTCATGGCACGCAAAATTATTTTTTGTGCCGAAATCAATTTCGGTCAAAATACATAAAAAATAAAACTAATTATAATTAAAATTTTGTGGCACACGATTTTTTTCGTGTGCCATGCAGATTGTCCTATATGTTATACATTGCTTTATACTCGACACTACTAGGGCATAGTTACCTGCTAAAAGTGATATCCCCACTATGAGATGCATATGCATATCATACGAAAACGTATTTTTACTACGAATATATTGTGTACTTTATGAATATATGGATTTTAATAATATACATACCACACACACACACACATACAATTAGTTTTTTCTTCTTCTACGAACCCGCCTCGTATTTATTTACCAAAAACGCACGTTTTAGATCTTGTATCAAGGCAACTACACATTCCAGGTCGACTCCATCCCATCTTTTCCATCCGTAATCTTTGTGAATGTGCTTTAAAATTAACGGCGCGAGTTGCCCATTGTTGTTTAATCATTTCAGGCAATGGAATTGATACATAACTCATTTTTGGCCCAGGTAATTTTACTGTAGGGCTATTCATATCTAAGTCGTTCAACCATACGCATCCATGTTCCAAGCCATCCACTTTACAAGAATCTTCTCGGCGTAATTTACCACATTCAAAATGAACATTCACATGAAATTTTGATGCGTCTTTAACTTTGATATGCCCATGTTTATACAAAATACATTGAACTCTTAAATCTTTACGTATTTTATCATAAAGTTCTTTGTCCCATTCAGCATATACATTCTTTTCCGATTCCAATTCTAATTTGCAATGTTTTGGCACTGTTTCTTTGCCTTTTGAATCTATCAAAGCGCTTCTTTGTTTTACTGCATGTCGTGGCGAATTTATACAAAATATATATTTAACAATAGATTTCATTTGTAAAATTTTTGGTTGATGTTTCCTTAGAAATGTAATAGCAGTATTGATCTTATGTTCTTTGGATATTGGACACTTTGTTGCTATTTTTTTTTGTGTCGAAGACGTATGAGTTGAAGCTTTTTTAGCCGTCTTTCCTATTGTTGTTGTTATTGTTCTCGGATAACTTTTCAAAGCACATTTTACTTGTGGGTGTAATAACATTTGTTTATAAGTTTGTCTCTCCATATCATAATATTTATCAGTTTTTTTTAACACACATGCTTTTGGTTGTGGATTGTGACTTGCTTCCAAGAAAGTTTTATGTTTCGCTCTTTTTTGTGGCGATAATAAGCAAAACATATGATCCAGGAAGAGTTGTTTCTTCAAACAGATCCTGTTAAAACTACTTAAATATGACAATGCGTTCCCGACATTATCTTCTTTACCTTTACAACGTTTCTTTATATTACTACATAAATTTTTTTCTTGATATTTAACATTACTTGCATTAACAGTTGAAAAATATAATGCAATTATGTACGAAATTGTTATTATCAATGTGATTTTATGATTCATCTTTCCTTTTTTGTATTGACGATTGATATTGTTTTAATATACGACGACAATATAAAATGTGAATGTGAATGTGAATGTATATGTATTCCACGTGTTTGTTCTTATTCCCTATGATGTTATTTGTGTATTTCTTTCAACATGTATTGCACATCTCCCCTCACTTTTTTGATGATTTAGAATTGTGTCATTTTTAAGTTCATCTGCGTCACTTCATTTGATTTAGGAGGATCATAGCATTGAGTTCAGAGATCCTGTGTCTGGTATGACATCGGTAAAATCATGTGTGTAAATAGTATAACTATACCGTATACTTAATCGAAGTGTCTGTACCACCACCGGAGTCAAAAAGTGTTTGTTTTTACCACCTTTATTTTTGCTCTTATTTGTTCAAATAATCCAACGAATCTAGTCGTATTTACATGCTAATCTCTGCGAATGAAGAAGTTGGATAAGTTGGATAGATCAAAAACCCACATAGAAATAAATAAACATAGATAGATATATAAAATGAATATTGCAACAATATCAATTGCACATAAAGTGTAACTATCTAAAACTAATACTAAGATAAAGATTGTTAGTAACCATTATTGCTAAAGATCCTGTACACCATCCATATTTATACAGGAATACTAATATATTTTTGTTCTTACATTTTTTTTACCAATTGAACCCACTGTATTAAAAATCCAGTATTAAATGGCACAAAAATATCAAGTGAACTTGCCCCTTGGTGGGACAAAAGAGGAGAAAGAATATGAAGGTGGATATTTAACAGTAAGAGAGGCTGCTTTTATTACACGTTCAGTGCGACTTGAAATAGAAAAAGCGGGAAAATTACCAGATGCACCTTGCGATGACCTAGTCGAAGCTGGTATATTATTAGCAGATATATCTGGTTTTACTGCCCTCGGAGAAAAACTAAGAGAAATGCACGGAGATGCAAAAGGCGCTGAAGAATTCGCGTTACAAATGTCAGAGGCTATCAGTGCATTAGTAAATATCGTTCATAAATATGAAGGTGAGGTTGTTAAAATAGCTGGTGATTGTCTAATTTGTATATTTGTACAAGAAGCGCAAGATGAAGACGACGAGGAAGAGTTTTTTCAACGTGCAAAATTATGTGCTCGTGACTGTCTAACGGCAATCAAGGAAACAAACGAGAATCTTGATTTACATGGTGGTCTTGACCGTGGTAATATCCAACGAATGCATTTAAAAGAATTAAAAGGATCTTCTCCAAGATCAAATAGTGCGCGAAGTAGATTAAAAGAGCAACAAGCAACAATGATGAATAAAAGCGAATTGGAAGCATCAAGGCAGCGTTGGTTTTTAATTGCAGGGAGACCTATTAAAGTTGCTGGTTCGTTACTAGATAAAGCGCCTGCTGGAAGTATCAACGTGTATGGAGGACAAACAATTACCCGGGATACTAGTGAACAAGATTTAACCACCACAGACGTTAATATGGAAACTGAAATAAACCGTAGGAAAAGCAGTGTTGATGTTGTTGCTGCTGAACTCTCTCTATGCCCAGAAATAGCGGATTCTTACTTACCACCAATTGTTCGTGAGAAAAAGAGAAATGGCGTCGATTTAGGTAAATTTGTTAGTGAACATAGGCGCGTTGTTGTCGCATTTGTTGCTATACCGGGGTTGGCAAAAGCAGCTAGCAAGCCAAAAGGTGTGAATGTATCACACTTGAACGATGTATACTCTGCATTGAAGTCTGTCTTAGCAAAATTCGAAGGGCAAATGAGAGATTTTCTCTTTGAAGACAAAGGGTGTACGATGATTTGTTGTTGGGGTATTACTCAAATAACAGAGTTTGATGCTTTAAAAGCTGTTTTATTTACCCTTGATGCAATTTCTGCTTGTGAAGCTTTGTCAGAGCCATGCAAAATTGGTATTAGCATGGGACAATGCTTTACTGGAATTTGTGGCCATAAAACAAGATGCGATTTTGTTGTAATGGGTGCTGAAATTAATATGGCTGCTCGTCTAATGGGTAAAGCTCCAACTGGAACCGCATTGGCATCCGAACGTGTGTACAATGCAACAAGCAATTATATTGGTTTCGACATGACGGAACCAGTTGAAGTAAAAGGTAAAGATGGTAATTTTCGTGCTTTGAGACCATTTGGTAAAAAAGCAGGTGCGGTACGTCATAAAGCCCAAGAAGGCTTGAAATCTGCGGTATTTGTTGGTCGTGCTAAAGAAATGAAAGTGTTGAAAGAAAATTTAAGCAAAATGCGTGAAGATGGCAAAGGCAGTGCCGTTATTTTGGAAGGTTTAGCTGGCATGGGTAAAAGTGCTATTGTTTGGCAGCTTCAAAGAGATGCACTTGATGTTGGTGTACGATTTTTGATGGGCACTGGTAGTGCAATTGAAAAACAAACTCCATTTTATGCATTTGGTCAAATTTTATGTGCAGCTGCACAATTATCTTCCTCGCCTTCATATGGTGAGGTATTAGCATTGAAGCATAACTTTGATTTGGAAGATGAAGATATTGATGCGATGGGTATTATTCTACCGTCAATGGCAAAGACAAAAGAACAAAAGAATTCTCATCTTGAAGCGCGTGCTGCGCAAGTGTGTTTGAAAATCTTTTCTTCAATGAAAAATGCTATTTTTGTTTTTGAAGATGCACATTGGATCGATTCGCAGTCATGGGTTATGCTACAAATGGTATTACCAAAGTTAGCATCACAAAGCATGGTTATGATTGTAACACGGCCACCAAATATGGAATCACAAGAGCGTGGAGGTGGTACCGAAGGTTTTGACGCTAGTGAAGAAAAAATGGCAGAGGAATTTTTAGAAGATGATGATCGTATCAAATTTACCAGAATTCTATCCGCACTAAAAGAACAGGAGGATATCAAACTTTTATCGTTATCTGGTATGTCAAAGGACGCCATGAAGGAGTTAATTGCAAAAACATTGGATGTGCCGTTGAACAACATCACAGATGAATTTGTTGATACAATTGACCAAAAAGCGGGTGGCGTTCCAATGTATTTAACCTCAATCACGGCTTGGTTATCCGAAAAAGGAATGGTGACGAAAGATGAAAATGACAATATATCTTTTAAAGCTCTACAAGTAGACCAAAGCAAAAGTTAGAAGAGGCAAAAAAAATGGATACTACAGCAATTACTGTTGATTCTATGTTGACAAAATGGAAGAAAGGCGTTGTAGGAAAAGACCTTGGTCTAGGTGCTACCATGAAAATGAATTTTGATGGCGCTGGAGTTATCTTTATCGATGGTGCTTCAACACCAAACGCAGTCACGGGCGAGGATAAAGATGCAGATTGTACAATAATAATTTCGTTGGCAAACTTTATTTTACTTGCACAAAAAAAGTTAAATGCTATGGAAGCCATGGGAGATGGTCGTTTAAAAATTGAAGGTAATATGGGACTTGCTATGAAATTGGCTCCTGTATTAAAAATGTTAAACGATGTGCCAGAAGAAGAAAATGTATCAAATCAAGGATATACCAAGTTTGTTGCAAAAGCAAAAGAAAAATTACAAGGAAAAGATCTTGGATTTCCCAAAAAATTGAAAATGGAATTTGAGGGTGTTGGTGTGGTAATATTTGATGGCACTGCTGGTGCGATGAATGTTACAACGGACGATGCTGCTGTCGATGCAACCGTCACAATGACAATGGAAACATTTGGCAAATTAGTTACGAAAGAATTAGATTTCATGGCTGGAATGGGACAAGGATTGATAAAAGTTGATGGTGATATGTCAGTTTTAATGGGTATGGGTGCGATAATGAAAAAGATGGGAGAGGGAGAGGATTAAAAGTATAATATTATAAAATATTCTTGTATATTGTATAGCATTATATTTAAAGAAAACTTCTTTCCAACACACGTTTTTAATACTTCACCATCTCGAAAAATTTCACAATAATTATCACATTCGCTACGTAATACAAGACTTTTGCAACAATTCGACATATCAAAAGTAATTTTCCCATCGTACCAGAAAATCTACCTTGTATAATTGCAAAAAATGCTTCTAAAAATAAACAAACAGTTGCAAATATAAAACCTCGTTGTTTCATATATTCATCCGGTTCCGTTCGTTCTAAATCAACACTACCATGTAATCTTGCAATTAAAAACAATAATAATAACATTGGTATCGTAGAAGCAATAGGTGCAAGACGATCAAAGATATTATTATTTTTTCGGTTTAATTTTTCTTTTTCTTCTTTCATTGCTAATGAATCCTCTTCATCATCATCTGATGTTGGACCATTAATACTAAGCCGTTCATCTGGTACATCTTTAAAACTAGTTGAATCTTTTTGTACATCATTATCTTCATCAAAAAAACAAAATTTATATATCACACCACCCATATCAATTGAATAAAATAATACAATCAATGCTACTGAACATTGCATTGCCGTGCTCATAGGAGGTGCATCCCCTGGACTATACATTTGTCGAAAAGGATATCCTTTGTTTTTTGGAAAATCTGGTAAATCATCTGCCATTGTATTATTAATCAAAGTATAAACATACAAAAAAGGTATTATAAAAGTAACGGTTTGTATTTCTCAGCTTATATATATATATATATCCATTAATATATCACAATGTATAGATTATACACAAAAAAAAGATATATATTGTCCATGATATTCATTAAAATAATTGGGAGCAAAAGATATGGCACAAATGTGCGAAATGTGCTCAACAAACCAAAAAAAACAAACACAAAAACGGATTTCGTAAAGTACATTTAGCATATAAATAGTATTGTAACTATGATTATTTGTATAGTAATAGTTCGATTATATTCCTATTAATCGATATAGCATGGATATAGTATTAATGTGGCGGCAACTCATTTGAAATTTTGTTGTTGATTGAAAATCTCTTCTTTTCCGTCTCAACAACACAAACAAATTCAAATATATATAGATATAGTTATATGTTTCATGTTATATTTACTGCAAGCTAAAAGAAACAACAAATATATATAAATATATCAATATATAAGAACATAAGAAAACACAATGTCATCGTTTTGTTGGGGTACCAATGGCCGCGAGTTGCTGAAAGAATTGCAACGTAGTGAATTTTTGCCACCGTATAATACGGAGGGAGTTAGGAAAACATTAGCGGAAATGTCTGAAATTATCGACGATATGTTAAAAACAACACAAACGGAAGGGTTTGATAATAACGATCCAGAAATGTATTCCAGTGTCATAGTTAGTCATAGTGGTTACAATCGTAACAAACGTTGCTTGTTGGCATACATGCGTCATCGTATGAAGAAAATTGAAGAGATGCGTATGGAAGTTGGACGTATTATTCCACAAAATATTAAATTACAACTTAGTGTCGAGGAACAAAATTATTTTAGAAACTTTAGTAATTTAACAGAAAAATATATGAAAGATATAGGATTTGATTTAACAACCAACATAAAACCACCGAAGGAACCATTTGTTGAAGTACGCGTATTGGAATCGTGTGGTGAAATATTTACAGAAGATGGAACCAGTGTAAATTTAGAAGAGAATACTACACATTATTTACGTAGGAGTGATGTGGAACAATTAGTCAGGCAAGGATATCTTGAAGAATGTATGTAAAAATAGGATAATAGTGGTATTATTCATATTGCGCCGGGGGGAAAGTGTGTGTGTGGTGTGTACCGTGTTGTTAAAAATACGATTTCGTGATTTCGTAATATATTATATATGCAGCAGTGTCAATAAATAATTTCTTCTGTATGTACATATGATGTGTTACAAAAGATACCATATGTAATATATAATACAACATCTCCTCTTCTAAAATACCTGAAATGGATGATTTGTGTGATTATTATTTTTTACATTTTTATCTCTTTTAAAATATTTGAATACTTTTCATTTCTTTCTATGCGTACCACTTCCACCACCAATCATTCTTAATTTACCTTCTAATTCATTAATTTCATCTTCTTTCTTTTTATATGCAATGGATGATTCAACATGTAAGCCTTTAATACTACGTTGTCGTAAAACTACATCTTTATGATTAGATGTTCGCATTGATAATGTTTCAATCATACTTTGTAATTTTCGTATTTCACCATCACTACTACCACTATATTTTGCTTCTGTCAATGTATTTGTTAATCGTTGTAATTTTGATTCCATATTTTTTAATTTTGCTTCATTTTGTAAAATTAATTTATTAGCTGCTATGTTTGAGCTTTTCCCGGTAGAACCTTTTTCACCACGATCAGCCATTGCTTTTAATTCTCGTTTACATTGTTTTAACTGCATTTCAATAATAGCACGTTCTTTATTTACATCAATTGTTTTATTTACAACACCACTATTTGCAACACCAGTCATACGTTGTCCAAATCGTAACGTACAATCTGATTCATCTTCATGTTCAGCTTCTGGGGAAACATTTACAATTACAGAGGTAACACATTTACCACCAAGGGATGATCTTAAAAGCATTGTTAAAGTTGAATCACGAAATGGAACATGTCCATTTTTTCGAACCAATCCATTAATACAACGCCCTAAGGTTGTTAATGAATTATTAATTTGTGCAGCTTCTAATTTTTTTTGACCTGATACACCACTTTTTGATATTCGTTCCGAACCCGCTAAATCAACAAATAATAATGATACTTTTTTTCCATTACTCATCCAAGATACACGTACAAGGCAATGCGATCTACTTGAACGTTCATTTAATAAATGTCCTTTTGCCGCACGTGTCTGTTCAATCGTTCGTGCTAATCTTGCAACATCTTTTGCACTTTTTAATGCAATTAATTTTTCACCAACAGTTTTAAATTCATCATGTCTTGAAGAATTGTCTCCATTATTATTATTATTATTACTACTACGGCGACGTGAGGAAGAAGAAGGTTTACGTCTTGCATCTTCAATTTTTTTTTGTCGTGCTAATTTTTTTAATTTTTTTTGTTCTTCAATATATTTAAAACAATGACGGCATGTGCAACCAGATGGATGATTACCACTCATAGCAGAACGCATGGAAATATCCGACCCTCCTTCATCCATCACAGCACCACGTGGTACAACATTGAAATTTGCTTTTTTACTACTACCAATTCGTAAAACTTGACGTGAATTGTTTAAATCATATGCAACATTTTGATACACTTCAATAGCAGATGCATGCAATACGGTTGTATTGGAATTCAAAATATGCAAAACAAAACGTGGAAAAATACCCCATTCGATTGGAATACCACCATATGCGCCATCAACACTAGATTCCGTTAAACATCCAGTTGGTCCAAACATTGTATATGTTTTTCCACTTCCAGTTTGGCCATATGCAATTAAGGTACAACTATATCCTTGTTCAGTTTGTCTTAAAAGATGTTGTGCCAATGTATTAAAAGCACCAACTTGATCACTACCAGTTACAACAGCAGCTGGATATGTAAATGTTTTATCTCGCACGGATATATTCCCTTTGCTATCACAGATAGTTGCTAAATTATTTGTTCTTTCTTTGAATAATGGTGGCCGTAAACGTACAGATACACGTATCGTCGAAGAAGATCGACTAGACCTGCTTTTCATTATTATTATTATTAGTAGTAGTATTGGACTGAGCAAGAAAAATGAGTAACAATTAATTTATATGATAAAAAAAAATCACATAAAATAAATAATACCAAGCTCTACAAATATATTCAAAAATGAAACACAAATGTTGGTAAATATAGTCGTCTATTGTATTGAACGACAATATTCATACAGTTGGTCATCAAATTTCTATACAGTATATATCTATATGTATGGAGTATATAATTGTGTTTGTCACTTCTTTTTAATATAATAATTTAACGCTCGAGAAGCCGAAGAAATCCGAATAATGGAGGATTCTTCTGGTAATAATTATCCCTTTCAAGTACAAAATTTAGTGGTCATTTGATAGGAATCATGTTTCATTTTTTGATTTTGTAGGTTGAATTAATGAATTTAGGAATTTGATGAGTAAGTATTTGTTTAATATTCTAATTTCCCCTTTCAAGTACAAATTATGTGCCATTTGATAGAATAAGATCAAATTGAATCTTTATCATTTTTTTTAAATTTATCGATCCCGTGTACTACTATACTGTACTTTATACGTGCATTCCCAGCATTCCTTTCCTAAGGCATTCTAATTCCTCCTTACCAGGTATCCTCCTATAATAAATAAATCAAAAAAAGAATTCTTTTTGTATCCTCTAAGCGTGAAATAGACTTATATAAGTCTATTAAGGTGATAAAATGA
>LT650047.1:0-10061 GCA_900128395.1 Stramenopiles sp. TOSAG23-2
AGAATAATATGTTATCCTACTATAGTAAAGCTCTAATGCACCTCTGCAAACTAATACTCTACAAGCAAATAATATATAATATAAAATGTTCTCTTACTCATAATATATACTCGTATATTTTTTTTCAAAATACGGAGAGTATTATACATATAAATAGACATCAGTCTCTCTATTTAAATAATATTAATATTCGTTGTAAATATGTGTTAAAAAATTCTCTTATTTATAATTAATGTTAAATATATATATATATATATTTTTTAATATTTATACGACGCACACTTTTTTTTAATCAATCATCTAAATCCATTTCATCTTCATCTTCTTCCTCCTCCTCATCATCTTCTTCATCACTATCTTCAGCATCGTATACTTGTATTTTATAATCATGAATCGAAACCATTACCGTTCCACGAGTGCCACTGACAGACAATTTTTCACTATTACCACTGTCATCACTTGACAACCCAACTTCCATCCATTTATTGATGATCGTGTTATCTTCCTCTTCCTCTTCCTCGTCATCTTCCATCGACCCAATAATGTCATTAAAATTATTCGTATGTATATTACAATCTTTGACAATATATTCCATTAAATGATTTAATTTCACTGCAATGTTTGATTGCAATGTTGGACCTGCTATTGTGCTATATGTCAAATTGTTATACAAAATAGATCCTATCATGTATCGCTTACTCAATTCGTCTTTCACTAAAAGCAGCAATTGCGATTCACCATGAAATTCAGCATCGCCACTATGTTCACCATAAAATTTCATATCCAAAATAGAGACGCTGTCTCCCAATTCAATGCCGTACACATCCCAGCTCCATTGATTTTTCATATTATCACTTTGTGATGAAACGTCTTCTCCATCCCGATCACGTTTTTTATTCACTCTCACATCAATCGTTTTGATATCATAAGTATTATATTTCAATATCCATACTATATTATTCTTGTTGATACTAGTGGATGAAGTAAAGGATAGAAAATGATCCATCCCACTTTTGTTTTCCAAATTATTATGTATGTGTTGCACATGAAATGCAAATTTACACGTTGGCGTATTTGGGAACTCTACATTTAAATCCGCTTTTTTGTTTTCTTTCTCATTGTTATCATTCTCTTTATCTTTGTTCGATGACACGATATGCGTGTATATTGGCACATTAGCAATTGGATGAAAAACTGTGCTTAATGTTTCACTGGATTGGTGAAAAACTTTTTGCCATCTTTCTTTCAAACTATATAAGATATTTTTCAACCCGCTTTTACTGGCATTTTTAATGTTGTTATCATTGCTGCAGACATATTGCTGCGATAACAAGTATTTTGCATAACCAAGTCCAGTGGAAGTCTTTAAATTCAAAATATGTTCCATCTCAGGTAATAATACAGAACCATTAGTAGAAGATTCATCATATTTATGTTCATCGTCTGCATTAGCATTCTCCTCATCATTATCAATTACAGTTTGAAAATGCTTGTTAATATGATTATGCAATATTTTATTTAGGGATATATCCTTTTCACCATCTCTACTTGTAGTTGGGTCAAGCAGCGCAGTTAATCGTTGTGTATTCTCATGTTCAAGCACACTTTGCCTCATTTGATTAATTTGTTGCAACTTTGCTTTGCTCATATTTGCAATGATATCTTGATTATTATTTTGCGAATCAATAATGGTTGGTATCAACCATTCAGAAAATGTTAAAAAATTTGCACGAGCTTCCCTGATTTCTGTGATGAATTTTTCACCTTGTAATATTAAATACTTCATTAACTCAATTAGGGAATAGATCGATTTTTCCATCAAGCCAATACGTTTGAATCGTTCTGGCCATCTTGAAGCAGCTTGCAATTCGCCAAGCAAAAACAAAATATTTTCACCTGGTTTTATAAAATGGTGTACGCAAACATCCTCAATTTCTATACAGCAATTTTCAATAGCTTTAAATATGCGAGTAGCAATACCAATATTCATTGAGGTGTTTAAAAATTGATCTAATGCATTGCTTGGTACACCGGTTACATACAAATTAAAAAATTCAGTAGATATAGTAGTGCTGACACCATAACCATCAATCAGTTTGTGAAATTCATTTAATTTACTTTGTAAATTACGCAAACCTTGCGTCCAAGATGAACTCATTTTTGCAAGGCCATCCTCCATGTGACCTACTAAATTTCCAATTGAACCACATTGACAAGCAAGGAAGCATCTAGAAAAAAATTAAAGTAATAAATGTTGTTGTTAGTAACATGTCTAAAACTATGAAGTATTGTATATATGTATATATATATCAACAAAATATACGAAAGACTTCATTATTTACTTACAATTCTCCTCGTTTCTCCCACAATAATGACGTATCAATTACAACTAAATGATATCGATACATTGTAGATTTATAATCATCATCGATATTTTCCGTTGAAACCTTTTTATTACTATTATTTATATTATTATTCTTATTGGTATTTTCCCGATTATTCAATATTCTTGCACGTAATATTACAGTTAATATTTGTAAATCTGGTGATAAAGATACATTCGTTACAGTTGGCCTTGAAAGACTAACAGGTAAAGATTTATTATTAGTCGGTATGCTATACGTTTCAAATGCTGCAGATAGATCTACACATCCAATTGGGAAAAATCCATAAGCACTAAGAGTCACAACGCCACTACTATCACCACTAACTAGAACATCAAATGCACTATTGCATATAATACCACTTGAACCTAAATTTGATAATAAGTTATTGCCATTGATGCCATTCCGTCTTGAAGCGTTTGCTGAGCTTGCTGTAGCAGTCGTATGGTCATCCGTATCGCCAAATGTCCCCTTTTGCGTAATAGGTGGTGGGCCAGGTAAATATTTTGACAATGTATCATTTTTATAAGGATTCGACATATAATCATTACTTTGTATACTATCAGCATTTTTTTTTTTATTGTTATTACTATATCTATTAATATTATTGCTAGGATTTGTCTCGTCTTCGTCATTATCATCTTCTTTCACAAATGCATTATATTGTTTATATGTAAATTTATTTGGCTCAAGCCAGTTCAAAGTAGTTACGGATGTTGAATGTGGAAAAGCAGATAATGGCATGTCTATTAAAGCGCCTGATTCGACACTATAAAGAGCAATACTACCATCATTTTGTCCTAGTGCTAATACCTTTCCATTTGGTTTCCATGATAATGAAGCAATACTATTATTGTTAGTATTGTTTGTATTCATAGTAGATATTGAAAATAAACGTTGAAAATTAGTTGTAACAGAACGATGCACGGCAATTGTCTTATCATCTAATGTAACCGCTAACAAATCCATCGTAGGAGAATGTTCAAAATGCAATACTTTTGAATTGAAACGTTTATCATGGAGTGTTACCATATTACCTTTGTCATGTTTATTTGTCTCTGATTTTTCATCCTCATGTTCTGCCATTGTGCGTGTATACGTGTGTATTTGTGTGTAAATATATATTATATTTAATTAAGAAAAATTTAATATGTACGAATATCTTATTTTGTTCCTCTGTGTAAATGTTGATATATCAATTTTCCATTTACAGAACGGAAAAGATGGTTTACTTTCCATTTCCAATTTCTTTTATTTGAAATTGAATTCAATTATTCAATTACAGTATGAGTTAGTAGCAACAACAAACTAAAACACACCTCCTTTTCGTAGTAAAAAAGTGATGATTATTCAATTTTCAAATTATTATTTACAAAAGTAGCTACGAGCTACGAGGTGACCTCGAAGATAGATAGGCCAGATAGAAAATGCCTAAGTATGATAATTAGTAGTATAAACCTTTGTGATGTTGGTTTATATACAATAGTGCTATCTCCATATTATTACTGTACCAGGCCATAATGACAGTTATTACAAACACAACTCATTAGGGAAATTGAAATTCAAATCTTCTAAATAATTGCAATGTGTACATTGCATAAATACTCTGTCTGTATAGGTAGAAATAATCCATATATATATATATATACAAGTGCGACACTTTCACAGAGGAAATATTGTTGTAATAGGAAAATGGCATCTATTGCAGAACAATCATCAAATATGGCACAAACGGGACCACCATCAACACGGTTGCCACCTACTTTGAAAGTATCAGATGAGATAGATATGGAAACGTTGCCACCCTCCACGGAATTGCTTACGTATTATCGTAAACGATTACGTGAATTTGAACAGGAACGTGCGGTGATGATAAAGAAAATGAATGCTATTGAAGTATCGCACGAGGAATTGCATAGGACGCAATGGGATTTACGTGTGCGTCAAGAAGAAATTGCAGAGTTGCAACGTGCTTTATCCGATGCAAATGTGTATTTATTTGATGAAAGGGAGCAAGTGTTGAAATTACAAGCGGAAAACGACCAGTTAAAAATTCAAGAACTAGAAGATCGACGCCGTATACAGCATTTGCTTGCTTTGACACAACCAGTATCTCAGGAAGTTACATTCTTTCGTGACTGCCGACCAGCAAAAATGACTAGATTCCCAATTGAAAATACAAAAGAAACATTACGTAGTCAAGCAGATAGTATAATGCGTGATCCTGGTGTAGATAATAGTGCAACTTCCGTAAATAACAACAATTCAACTTTAAATAATACTGGAACGTCTTCAAGAAACAGACGCAGTGGTGCTAGACGTGTCCGTAGAAGCAATAATAGTAGCAACAATTCCATGAGAAGTGCACGTGGTAAAGGTTTAAACATGAGTTCAGTAATGGGTGGTGGTAGCAACAACAATAATAATTCTGTAGGAATGCCAAATGGTTCCATGCAACCATATAAAAACCGGGTATTGCGTACCATTTATTTGCCAAGTGAAAAAGCCGATACGTTATTGCTAACCGTTGAAAGTTTACAAAAGCAATTAGAAGCAGTGAAAGAATTGGAAAGTGGACGAAATGCAGCATTATTAGAAGATCGACGTAAACGGATTGAAGAGGAAAGGGTTAGAGCAGCAGCTGATCGTGAACAAGTTGAAGCGCTGCAAGATACGGTGAAACGCATAGAAGAGAAATTACGAAATGCGACGAAAGATTATTTGGAAACACGACATGCGCATCAAGTTCATGCACGTATTATGAAGGAAGAAACTGAAATGTTACGATCACAAAACGAAGCGTTCGTGCGTGAATTACAAGAAGAAAGAAGACGAAGTATAGTGGAAACAGAAAGTGTTAAAACTGCTGCTGAGCAAGAAGCACAAATGTACACAGAACAATTTCGACGCGAAGCATTAGCACGTGAAGAAGATTTATCTGTCTTGAAAGAGCAATATAACGAAGTTCAGAAAATGTATAAGCAACGCGTATCGAAATTGGAATCATCGTTGAAATCAATGACGGTTAAATACAAACAATTGGCACATCGACGCCAAATGGATTTTGAAGGATATGGTGCTGATGTTACCAATTTACGCAGTCAATTACGCAAAATGGAAGATTTGCTCGTAAAAGGAACAAGTAGAAAAAGTTTACGCGGAAGAAAATCAAAAAGAAACAACGCAAGCAGTTTCCGTAGGAGCAAAAAAGGTTCAAGTAAGAATCTATATAGTAATACACAAAGTCTTTCAAGTATCATTGGTCGTACAAATGGAAATGAAAATGGCAGCAAAATGATGATGGAAAGTGTTGATATGGTAGAAAGTATTCCAGTATCAAGTAGTGATGGATACGGCAGTACCGATGTTGATGCAAATGAGTTTTATAGCAACAACGGTAGAAAAAGTAAACCTGAAACATTGGAAAATGATTTGGTAGTATTGAGGGAAAGATTAGCTAATTTAGAAGGCCAAATAACAAATATTATGAATGATGACGAAGGAGAAGAAGAATAAAAAGCATGTGCCGCGTTTTTTTTGAGCGAGGAGCGCGTGTGAGATTGAGAGAGATATATAGAACTTATATATAATTTAATATATCATATATATATAATAATTAATATTTAAAATAAAATAATATTCGTATTATATACTCGTGTACAACAAAGATCGTACCACGCACGTATTTTTAGAGTTCTCTTAAAATTATTACTCACACCGCATCACAAGTATTTTTAATATTATCATGTGCATATCTCACATACATATATATGCTACACTACTCTATCTCTCTCACAAAATTTTATTGTTTGAATGGATTAATACCACTGTTTTTCAATTTCTTCTTCTTTTTCATCATATGATTTGTTATGAGACTTTTTTTCTTTGGCATAAATACATTGTGTGTTCCACCTAAACCATTAAAACCTTTTTTAATATATTTACCTTTCTTAGCATTTCCATTAACTTTCTTATTTGCAATATTTTTAGATGATAAAAAACTTCTGGTTGATTGAGTCTGATTTGTTTTATTACGAAATGGATTAGCCCACATAATTTGTTGTTGCTGTTGTTGTTGTTTTTTCAACTTATTTACATCATTGATACTATTATTATCACTACTAATTGTTGTAGTTGTTAATTCATTTTGCGAAGATGATGAAGATGCTTTACGTCTTTCAGCGTTGTGTTTATTTTTCGTAGCTGTTGTTAATGGTACACTATTGGATCGTTTTAATGATATCTGACGATTGTTGTTATTATTATAGTTGCTGCTGCTTCTACTATTATTATTATTATTATTATTATTATTACTTCTACGATTATTAGTATTGTTATTATGCATTGGATACGTTATATTGATATCATCATCATATTCATCATCGTAATCGTTGCCGTATCGTTTTTGTTTGCGTTTCCTCTTATTATTATTATTTATGATATAATCATCGACTCCTTTCATTGCAACCACATCCTTTAATTTCAATTGTAACATTTTAACTTTACTTTTTAAGTTCATAATCTCTTTGTCATTGACATTTTTTTGGGATAATAATTTATCATAACTTTTTCTACTCATTTGTAATGCAATATGTTGTTGTTCTATAACTTTGCTTGATGCATCCTCATTACCTAAATTGAATTATAATTATTTTGTTAGATATCGTGTAGAAAGTATATAAATCAATATCAACTAAATAAAACTTACCCTTTGTTTTCTTAATTAAACTATATAAGTCCATTGATTGAGAATATTCATGTGCATTATTAATTTTTTGTATATTAAATTTTTCTTTATTAACTTTATCTATACGTGTTTTCAATGCATTATTTTCCCTACCGACACGAAATAATTGACGTTTATTTTTCGTCATGTCATTATTTAATTTTTGAATATCTTCTTGCTGTTTACGAATTAAACGTTCAGATTCTTTTATTTTTTTTTGATATGATTGATTGTCGTTCGTTAAATTTTGTATCATTACTTGTAACTTTTTAAGACGTTCTTTTGCCATATTTAAAGCAGAAGGCGAAGCGGATGATGATGAATTTGATGAAGATGCATCTTTATTTGGCGAGGCACTTATTGCATCTTCTTGTATCTTGTAATATATCGACACAGCGCCATATGCCTGTTTCCTACATTCTGGACAATTTTTATGTGCTTTAACCCAAGGCGCTATACAATGTTGGTGGTATATATGTCCACAAGCAGGAAGGACAGCCAGGCATTCTGTCATAGGTTCAATGCATATTGGACATGCAGGTGGAGTGAATAATGACATATTTTATATAAAAAAAAAATTCAAAAATGTATAGATGAAGAAATGATTAATCGATGGGTGATGATATGATAAGTGGATAATTATAACAAAGGTGGTTCTATTTTACAATGTATGTATATAATACATAAGTTTTTGTTTCTACGTTTCCTATTTTGTTCTTTTTAGTTTCTGGTAAAACAAATCAACAAAAAAAAACAACGTGTTAGTTTATGAAAATGTGTGTGGTGTTGTGTGTATGTACGATACCTGGTATTTTTAATATTAATTTTGATGCGAAAGGATTGCCGCCATCATCGTCGATATTTCTTAGTCTAAGAAATACTGGATCCTATGTCCATGCACGGCTTTCACGAAAATACCACGAGGAGAGAATCTCTCTGAAAATACGGAGAGAATTATTTTATACTGCTACTGTGTATATAGATCTATACCACCATGCCTGGCATGGTGGTATTTTATTATGTCTATATTATTCTAATTATAATTCTAGAATAATATAGTAGAATTAAAAATTTACTTTTTCTGACAACCTTTACCATCTTCACACGTTTCCCCACTTAAACAGCATGATGTTTCCGCACATTCTTTTGGTTTCCAAAACTTCTTTTTTCCACAACAACATGTTGAGCCTTTCGGACAAAAGGTCGCATCAGAATTAGGATCGTATGTTCCTGCTGCACATTTTAATTCAGGTGCAGGTGGCTTAGTTGGTTTTGGACCAGGTTGTGGATAAACAGCTTTACAAGCGATGCAATCAAGGTTCTCACCAATTTTCATTCGAACATAACCATTTTCTCCCCAACCCAAACCCCAAGAATTCTTTACAATATAATATTGTTCTTTTGCATTAGTAACATTGTAACCAACAGCTAGTACGGAATGGTCAATACGTTGTTCCCCTCCACCACAATCTTCATCAAGAATACCGCCACCATAATTCATAAATGCATCACAATTAGCATCAATCGAAACGCTGACTGGTTGCATGACTAAAGCATCACGTAAACCAACTTCATCACCATCCGTTATATTAGCATAACTTAAAATCGATGCAACTTTTTCAAATTTCTCTTTTGCTGCATTGCAATCATCTGATAAATATGGCCAGTCGCTTTCACTATCAATTCCACCATTTTTAATAATATGATCAAAACATAGCCATGGATATCCGCCTTGGCAACCAAATGTACCAGGAGTACATTCAAGACATTGATCGACACTATAACCTTCATTTATATCTGATGTATTCCATTTGAAATTTTCTTGAATTGATACGGCACCTTCAATCGCTCCAATAGCAGAGAATGCCCAACAAGATCCACATTGTCCTTGATTTTTAATGCTGGATACTCTTCCATGCAAGCGCCAATCAATTGCAGAAACATTTTTACTTTTACCATAATGACTTGGTTTAGTGTTTTTAGCAGTTGTTGTTGTCGTCGTTTTTTTAACATTATTATTTGCTGACAAAGTGCCTCCACTTAATTGTTTTTTTTCCTCTAAAGTATTTGCAGCAAATTCATTTAAACGCATATAATATGTTGATATACCTACATCATATTTTTTAGTATTATGTTCCTCAATAATACGTTTTGTATTACAAAACAATTCTTTCCGTAATTCTCTTTCAGATTCTGTTGCGCTTAATAAATGGTTTTGTCCATGTTTCTTGGCCCATACATCAAAATTTAAAAAGGAGCATTCTTCAGCATTTACAATAATGGATGGGATTGATAATAAAAACAATGTTATCAATAATGTAGAAAATACTTTAATCATATTTTCTATTTATGTTCTGGTTGTATAATTCTTAGAAAAAATATTGTCTTATGATTCGTTATGAAATGATCTAATATGTCCGGAATGCCACCAATGATGGTAGTTGTCTTCGTCTATATCCAAAAAAAATCAAAAAAATATTGTTTTGCTGTCGGTTTGCACGTTTTATTCGATTTTTTATAGAGTTTTTTGTGTTTTTTTATTATTATTTTTTCGTGCTGAAAAGTTCGTTACCTGGTACAGTACAGTAAAGAAGATGGAATTATTGGCAGGGAAAAAAAATTTAAAAAAAACAACCAATTTTTGAGCGAGAAAGGCCGAAAAGTGATGAGCAAATATACAAGATCCTTATTTTTGAGGATTTGTTTAATATTTCATACTCTATAAAGTATGTACTTCAAAAATGGCTATTATATTAAGGGAAATTATTTTAATAAGTTTCTCTCCTCGATGCTATTCCCATGTAAAATAATTTCCCAGAATCTGCCAATTATATATATATGGAGTAGAAAGAGGATATTTTATTTTTATTTTTTATACTTTTTATACAAAATATATGTGTTCGTGTGTGTGTAGATTCGTGTGGAAAGCTTTATCTCTCCCCCCCCCCCCC
>LT650048.1:0-10043 GCA_900128395.1 Stramenopiles sp. TOSAG23-2
ATAGGCCTGAAAATATTTATATGATAGGACTTGTTAGAGTATGAATTGTGATGATCCACCAAATTTAGCATGGACATAGCAAGATCTCTACATACCTCAGCAGACGCAGACTAATTCATAATTCTGCGTGGCTGTATTTATTAGAAAACCTTAAATAATGGAAAAACTTGGACAGAAAGAATACAAAATTAAAATACATTCTCTTACTCTTTTACATACAGTTTCAACTTGTATATACTGTAACGTGCAAGCGGGCAAGCCTTACCACCATCTCTCTCTCTCTTCTGTTTATAAATCTGATTTACTAATATCTTTTTTATTAACAATCTTCCTCTTCTTCTTCTCGTTTTTTCTTTTTTTCTTCTTCATTTTTTCTTGCATTGCATCACTTTTTTCGTAAAAAAAAAATTCTTTATAATTATTACGATCAAAAACAAATGCATCCATTGGAGAAACATGAACTGCTGATATGATTGATGAAAGTATATAACTACGATCATTTTTAGCCAATGATGATGATGATTTTTTATATCGTGATAACAATTCGTTAAAAAATGTTTGATATTTTGGATTTGTCATTTCTTTATTGATAACATTACTTAAAAAACTCCATGATAAATTTAATTTTTTCGTAATATTATATTTATCCAATTGGGCTTCTAGTGTATGAAATGATGATGCTAAAACAGTTGGATCTATCAAATATTTATTTGTGGTGTGATTGTTACTATCTGGATAATTATTTAAATTAACAAAATATTTGACTAATAAACTAAACCATTTTTTCAGTATTTTTTTCCCTAGTTTATATTTCTTTTTACGTTTCAAACATTGTTCTATACCTTCAATCGCTAATGCTAAATCATATGGTAATGATCATTTTCCTCATTTTACTATGATGAAAAACAAATTTTGTCTTGCTAAATTTATGATCTTTTCATTTAATAGTACGGTATATATGCCGCTTTTCAATGACGTGTCGTATTGGATGTCATTATATATATATATATCATTAATTCAAATACAATGTCAATCAATACATCTACAATATCTACACATGAAATACAATATATATATATTTTTATTTCGAAATAAAAATGTGTACAAAAAAAAACAACAAAAAACCTTAAAATAATAAATCATAAAAATACCTATCAAACTTGACTACAATAATTTATACTTGAATGGGAATTAGAATATCCTAAAAATACCTTAATATTCATTTTTTTGTGTGTTTTTTTTTTTAAATAGATTAAAAGCCTCTACGTTTTCTTTTCTCTTCTTGTTCACGTTTTTTCCGTTCTTTGCATTCAGGGCAAATCCATTTACCTTCTGGTGGTTCTTTTAATCCAACGCATTCATAATGAAACCATTCAATGATGCATAAATTATCACTACATTGTACCATGTCCCCATATGCAATTTGTTTACAGGAACAATATAATGGTTCAAAACGTTGTGCTTTATCATCATCAAATTCATCAATAAAATTTAAATCTTTCAATGTATCTAAAATTTGTTTCTTTTTTGTTTTATTTATTTTTTGTTTCTTTCGTTTTCGTTGTTGTTTAATACCTAATTTTTGCAATTGAGTTTGTCTTTTCCTAGGTGATGGTTTCATTCGTATTGATGGTGGTGGTGGTATAACTATACATGTAGTACCATTGTTGGTTTTAGTAGAAATAGTATTATTTCCATCTTTTGATCCGCCATTACTACTATTTATATTATTATTATTATTAGTACTATTATTATTATTATTATTTGATGAAGTAGTAGCTAATAATAATAATTCAGCTTCTTGTTGTTTTAATAATCTTGCTTGTAATAATTTTTCTTTTCTTCTTCTAGCATTTTGTTCTTTAATAATTCGAGCATTCAGTTCTCTTTCCCCTGAATGAAGTTCATGTACATATTTTTCTTGACAAACTCTAATTTCATCATCAATATCAGTAATATATGTATCTATTTTATCGTAGACCAATTCAATGGTTTTTAAATTTTCACTATGTAAAGATTTAATTTCATCCATAATATCTTTTAATTCTGCAAATCGTTTTTGATCTTCAATCGTTCCTGGCGGTGCTCTTTGTGGTGAAAACGATCGCTTTCTTTTCTTCTTATTGGATTCTTCGTCTTCTTCATCCGCTTCGTTGTCATTCTTATTATTTATTGCATTTTGACGTTTAGATATGGAATCTAAATGTTCTTCACGTAATTCACTTAACTGTTCTTTTAAATTTTTAATAGAATCTACATTTTCATTTACAGATTCAATTAATTCTCGAACTTCTTCCGGAATATTCAATCCTTTTTGTTGAAAATATATCAACCGATCTAATGTATATTGCTCAAATTCTCGTGACCATGGTTTTGGTATCCATGATTTTCCATCATACACTCGTAATGTATGTTTTGAAGGGGAAACAAACGTTGGTAAATTTGGTCTTTTATTTTTCGTAGGTGTAATATTATTATTGGATGTGGTGGTGGTGGTGGTGGTCGGCATCATCATGATGATTCTTTTCTATATTCTTTCTCTCTCTATTATACATATATATATATATGTATGTACGTATGTATGAAATTTAAAATATACTGGCATACAACAAGAATAATATATATATATATATATATAAATATATCAACCGTTTGTCTATCTATCTATGTATATATGCAATTAATATATCTACCACCAGTACCTCTTTCTACATTACAAATATGATATAATAATATATATGTATACTTTAACTTGCTTATTTATTACAATTTAAATTTAAACACCACTACTATTCTCATGGGGGAAATATTCATCATTTTTTCTATATTTTCGGATATTTTGCTATTTTTTACAATATATATCATTATTATATATGAAAAATAAAATTGGCATTTTAGAAAACGATATATTACCTACGAGGATACCACCTGGTGGTATTTCCGGATACATTTAGAAAGATAAAAAAATATAATTACAGGGAGAAATTATAAAAAGAGACCAATGAATAGTGCAATAGTGCAATATATACCTCTGCACCTGGAATAATAAAAACAATCTAATTAGATGTGTGTCTAGACAATGAATCAAAATAGAGAAGAAATACAAGTTGAAAAAATATCACAACATTTATATACATTATATATATAATTGATACATATATATAATTTATATATAATAATTTTTTTTTCCCCGACATTCTAAAGAAGATTTTTTTTTTTTTTTTTCTGAATTTTTTATTATTATAATTTTTTATTAGCAAGCACATTAATTATATTATAAATTAGCAAGATATATTGAAGTAGATATATTAATTAGTAAAATATATAGTTAATAAATATTATCCATAGTAATAATATGTCTGGACCACCGAGAAAAGCGGCACCAAAACCACCTACCATGGCAATAGCTGAACCAGTATTATGCCAAGCTCGTGTATCACATCCATATCAAGCAGATAGTGATAAAGAATTAACATTACTTGAAGGAGAAACTATAGAGGTTTTGCAGCAAGATGGAGATTGGTGGAGAGGTAAAGGAACAAGTGGAATGGGATGGTTTCCTAAGGACTATGTAGAAGAAGCAACTTCAGGCATGATGATGGGTGGTTTCGGCCCCGATGGCGGCAACCTAATGGGAGTCAAACCACCAGCAAAAACAACAGCACAAGAACGTTTAAAACAATTATCAGATCAAGTAGTTGGTGGTTTGAAACAATTATATAAAGATCATATTAAACCTGTAGAGGCATTGTATAAATTTGGAGAGTTTCACTCACCAATGTTGGAAGATAGTGATTTCGATGCACCACCTATGGTATTAATGCTTGGGCAATATTCCGTTGGTAAGACATCATTCATTCGATATTTATTGGAACGCGATTTTCCTGGACAACGAATTGGTCCAGAACCAACTACAGATCGTTTTGTTGCAGTTATGAATGGCAAGGCAGAGAAAGTTACACCAGGAAATGCAGCTGCAATGGATTCGTCAAGACCATTTCGTGCATTAAATCGTTTTGGCAGTGGATTTTTAAGTAAATTTGAAGTCAGTCAATGCCCTTCCCCGATATTGAAAGATATCTACTTTGTTGATACACCAGGTGTATTGTCTGGGGAAAAACAACGAATTGGGCGTTCATATGATTTTGCTGCATTGATAGAATGGTTTGCAACACGTGCAGATCGTATCCTATTATTGTTCGATGCACATAAATTGGATATCAGTGATGAATTCCGTCGATCGATTGAAATGTTGAAAGGACACGATGATAAAATTCGCGTAGTTTTAAATAAATCAGATCGTGTATCAAATCAACAGCTTATGAGAGTTTATGGCGCGATGATGTGGAGCTTAGGAAAAGTTGTTAGAAGCCCGGAGGTATTGAGGGTTTACATATCTTCCTTCTGGGACAAGCCATATGCAGAGGTTGGTGCAAGCAATAAAGATTTATTCGACAAGGAGAGAAATGATTTACTTGCCGATTTAAGATCATTGCCTCGCAATAGTGCAGTGCGTAAGATCAATGAATTGATTAAACGTTCGCGTTTGTGTAAAGTTCATGCATTGCTTGTATCGCATTTAAAAAGCAAAATGCCAAGTTTATGGGGCCACGGGAAAGCACAAAAGAAAATATTAGATAACATTGTTGAGGAATTCCGCATAGTCCAGCGTAAACATGCTTTGAGCCCAGGTGATTTCCCAAACGTGAATAGGTTTAAACAAATCATTACTCAAGGCGCATATGAGTTGAACAAATTTCCTGTGTTGAAACCAAAATTAATCGAAGCGATGGACCATGTACTAAGTGTTGATGTTCCAGCTTTATTGAAACAAATGCCAATTTTGGACAATATGGAGACGCAAGCAAAAGTGAATGCTTCAAAATCAAATCCATTTGGTGCAGGTAGCGGTCCATCTCCTGGATCGGGATGGGCAGTTGGAGATGCAAAGAAAGCGGAATATATGAATATCTTCTACACACTTGAAAGTTCTGGTGGAAAGGCATCTGGTGCAGCATGCCAATCAGCGATGGTAAATCGGGCACAAGGGAAATTTAACAATCAAATACTAGGAGCAATTTGGGAATTGAGTGATATTGATAAAGATGGTTGTTTAGATCAAGATGAATTTTCTGTAGCAATGTATTTAATTGATGAAGCTAAAATGGGAAAACCGACACCGGGTGCATTGCCAGCCAATTTAATTCCTCCATCAAAACGTAAGGAGAGAAGTTGGTGAATATATATATATATATATCATATTCGTATATGTTGTACATACCGAGATGTACACACGATATTTTAAAAATAACTGCTGCATATAGGTCTCACGAAGCGTTCGTAGTATATACACACAATCACAATAAAAAAATCTGTGATATACGAAGTACAAGATATATATACTCGTACATGTACGTATATGTTACGGTTCGTATGCGCATTTTTTAATTTTTTTACCTGGTAAAATAAAAAAAAATATAAGAGTAGTATAAAAAAAAAAAAATATGATATTAATACTAATACGAAGTATTTTTAAATACTGAGATATATTATTTAAAATATAAAAAATTCTCTTATTTATTTAAAAGATATTTTTATTATTTTTTACGAACTTCGTATAATTTTTTTTTAAAATTAAATGCGGTGTAAATGATAATGATACGATTAATTAATATCATACCACCAACCACACCAGCAGCGCCTATCTTCATATCTCTCTCATTTCTCAATACGTACATCATTTTTTAAAATCTTAGTAAATTTTTTATACCATGGATGGGATGATGTGATGCCATTTGGACCTTCTTTCAATTTATGAAATGCATCGACAATCATGTCATTTCCAGATGAATTGCTTTGTAGCATTAAACAATGTCCTAGATGTCCTTTTGTATATAATGTATCACGATGGCTTGATCCATATATTTCTTCTCTACCTTTTAATGCACGCCGATATAAGGCTTCAGCTTGGTTTAATTTATTTTGTTCTTTTAACAATGAAGCAAGATCAGTCACAGATTTCAATGTATCTGGATGTTTTGGTCCCAGCAATTCTTCATAACCGTTCAATGCATGTTTAAATAACGGTTCAGCTTCATCAAATTTATTTTGTTCTTGTAACAACCCAGCGAGATCACTAACAGCTCCTAATGTTAATGTATGTTTTGGCCCATGCAACTCTTTAAAGCCATTTAATGCACGTCGATATAGAGGTTCAACTTCATTTAAATGATCCTGCTGATCTTGTAATATTGAACCAAGATCACTCACTGTTTGTAATGTAAGTGAATGTTTTGGTCCATATATGTCTTCAAAACCGTTGAAAGCCCGTCGTATTAATATTTCAGCTTGTACCAAATCACCTTGCGCTTGCAATAATGTAGCATTTTCACTTACTGATAATAACGTATCCGGATGGCTCTTCCCTTGGATCTTTTCTCGTCCAGTCAATTCTCGACGATATAATAAACCTGCTTCATCTAATTTACCAAGGTCTTTTAACAATCCGGCAAGATTACCACACAATCCTAACGTATCTTGATGGTTTGGCCCTTGTACTTCTTCCAACCCATTCAATGCACGTCGATATAGTGGCTCGGCTAAATCTAATTGACCTTGATCATGTAATATAGAAGCAAGATCACCCACTGCTCCTAATGTAGCTGAGTGTTTTTTACCATATAATTCATCATAACCATTTACTGCGCGTCGTATTAAAGGCTCAGCTGCTTCATATTTACATTGTTCTTTGAACAAAGAAGCAAGATTAATCGCCGATAATAACGTGTCAGAGTGATTTTTTCCATGTATTTCTTCATAACTTTTTAATGCACGTTGATATAAGTTTCCAGCTTCCTCGTATCTGCATCTGTCCTGTAGCAGACTCGCATAATTATTTACAGATATTAATGTATCTGGATGCATCATCCCAAATATTTCTTCATAACCTCTTAAACTCCTAATAGACATCGGCTCAGCCTCATCAAATTTACCAAGTCCGTGCAACAATACAGCAACGTTACTTACTGACCTTAATGTCTCAAGATGCATGGGTCCATAAAATTCTTCATAAAAAAAAAAAAAGGTGTGTTAGAAGAAGAAGATGAATCTATTGCCACTTAATCTCTATATATAATTGCGATACTTACCTTCATAACCTGCTAATGCACGCCGATATAATGGTTCAGCTTCCTTCAATTTACCTTGATCTTCTAACAAACCAGCTAGATTACCAAGAGATAAGAATGTATCTGTATGCTTGGGTCCCTGAAGTTCAGTGGTACCACTTAAGCAATGTCGTAACAATGGTTCTGCTTCACTTAATTCACCCTTTTCACATAAAAACATCGCCAGATCATTTGCTGCATCTAACGAGTTCGTGTGGATTTTCCCATGCAATTCTTCAAAACCAACATATGCACGGCGATACAATACCTCTGCTTCATCTAACATATCTCGATCTGAAAATAAATTAGCAAGAGCACCTGCTGCTTCCAAAGTACCTTCGCCTTTTGGACCTTGTATTTCTTCATATCTTTTTAACGAGCGTCGAAGTAGTTTTTCCGCTTCAACAAGATTACCTTGATCATGTAAAACAGATGCTAGGCCATCCATAGAATCTAACGTGTCTTCGTGATTTGCACCAAAGAGTCTTACTGCTGCTTTCAATGATCGTCGATAAAATATTTCCGACTCTTTTAATTTACCTTGATCTTGTAACATTTGAGCGAGATTAGTCATCAAGTCTAATTTCTTCTCCTCGTCATCCTCATACTCATCATCATTAGCCCCATTCTCACTCCCAGCTTCTTCATCATCCTCATACTCGTCATCCTCTTCATCATCCTCTGGGGCCCCATTCTCACTCCCAGCTCCAGCCTCATCATTATCTTCCTCATTACTATCTTCATCCCCTGGCTCTTCATTTTCTTCTTCATTCGTTCCATCCATTTCCAGTTTCTCCAAATAACGTTTACCAATATCTACTAAACCACTTTGAATACCCATTTGACAATTTTGGTTCACAGCCTGAAAACCACCATTTGTATTTTTAACTGCTAATTTAATTCTTCTTTCATCATTTTCATTACCGGCTTTTGAATCTCGCGTATCGATCTGGCATAAACTGTCTTTTATTTTATCATAATCATCTAACAACGTATCGATGAAATCTTCTTCTTGACTTTTTGATAATACGACTTCCAATGTTGCAGTTGTTTCAATTGTTGCATTGATTTCCCATAAACACCATGATCGTGTTAATGGTATTGGGTTATGCCATGGTGCTAACATCAACATTGTATGCCCTATTTTACCAATTGCATCTTTAAACGTCGTTTGAAAATCTATATATTCAGGGTGATGTTGGTTAACTATACAAATGTCAAACCATAGATAATCATTCCTAGGATCCACACGCTCTTCTAGTGTCAGTACAATATCTTGAAATTTATATTTCCATGCATGTGATATAAAACGATTTGCTATTCCAACACTACTTTTTTGTTCATCATTTACAGCTAACAAATCTATATAGGATAGTTCACTATCTTTTGTCAATGCTTTTGTGATTTCTTCCATTGCATCTTTGGTACTCATAAATGTATCGCGCGCATACGTGTTATTGTTAAAATCATCATCAGTAATAATAATATTATTTTCTATATCCCAATCCCAAAATGCAAAGTTTGCTTCATGTCTAAATTTATCCGGAGTCTTAATTGGTGTTAATGTATATTCAACAGTCTCAACATTGGTTATGTTAGTTACAGCAAAAATTATGTTCTTTTGACTATTTATTACACGGTCACCAATTGCAGCGTACATATTTGGTTTTATGAACACTTTTTCCAAGTCGTTCAATATAATATTTTGCCTTACGATCATGTTGTTGCTATTTATACTACGCGTTTGCAAAATATTATTTGCTAATTTAATAGCACTTTTATTTCTGTAAAATACACGTTCTGCATTATTAAATTCATTTAGTTGTTTAGATATATCTCGGAGGATGTTAATTTTAATACCTCGCATATCCATCGTCGGAACGTTTTCATCGTTTGTCAAGGATGTCATCTTTGTACCAGCTGTAATTACTTTCCGTTCAATTACGTTATTAATAAAGTTATAAAATATACGATGTAGATAGACTATATATATAAATAGATCTATTAACCAACACATACTGAATTATATATGTGCATATTGTATACCCATTGCTGGATGATTGCACCATTCGCACACTGTGGCATTCCAGGCATTCCTTCTTTATATATGTATATTGCGCATTAATATAGCATAAGAATAACATTATAAATAATAAAGGTATAATTTTTTTTATCACTTCGAGTAGATACAGTAAAATAACTCTCTCCCTCATTTTTTGTTTAACAATGACCATTAGCTTTCCAATTTTTTACAACTTTTACCTCCCTACCATCACCAAATGGATTTGGTTTTCCTAAAACTTGATCAATGCATCCTTGGTCATTACCAGCATCTCTAGCACGCCCATTATCATTACAATCATAGAATTTCCCTCCTTGATGTTTTGCCAAATATACTTTACATACCGTAGTTGGCGGCTTTTCCGACGGCGGCTCTTCCCTTGGCGGCTCACCAGGTGGTGGAGGTTCACTGGTGACTCCATTCCCATCAAACTCCTTATGCTTTGCTATAATATGCCGACTGAAATAATCTGCGATTGTATTTGCATAATATGGTGTGTAATATGCACTATAGTAACTTGAGTAATACGATGCATAATAATCTTGTTCATGGTCTGCTATTCGTGCACTGTGGCACATATCACAATAAATTGCTGCAGAATCACAATAATGACAATAATAATCCGATCTAGGCTCATGCTTTAATGAATGGACCAATGTTGGTGCTAATGCATGCGTTAACGCTGGTAATAAGGCAGCTGTCATATGACGTGTAGTCTCTGCTGTCATTGCACGAACTACTGGTCCAGTAACAGCTGGTACAATCTCCTCTGTTGCAAATGTTGTCATTTGTGGTGCCATTGCACGATGCAAATG
>LT650049.1:0-10016 GCA_900128395.1 Stramenopiles sp. TOSAG23-2
AACAACATAAAATTAATGTACGACGCCGGCCACCCAAAATGATTGCAATTACTTCCTCCTTATTTCGAACATTTGCCGGCGGCGTTAGCCCCTAGTAATAATAAATAGTGCAATATTATTATTAATATATTTATATTATAATCAATACTATTTACATGCACCAATGATAATAATATGGACTGTACTCTGTAGTAATATTATATAACATACATATATATATATACATATATATCAATATTCAAAACGTTACCCCGCGCCCGTGTGTGTGTGTGTGTGTGTGTGTATCTTCTCATATTCCAAGTGCTTTAAAACAAAACTACGTTTACTGACGTTAATTTTACACAAGTTTTGACCCGATCTAGAGTATGGCAGAAGAAAAGAAAGAAGATATTAGTGATGATGGTGGTAGTGGAAATGAGGAAGAAAAAGACTCACTAAGTTCTGAAGCCTGGATAATAAATTTATTACAATACGATGAAACAGATGGTTTGAAACCAATGTCAGAGAAAAAAACTGATGATCGATTAACTAGTGACGGGAGACCACTGTATGTACTTGATGGATACGATGAAATAGTTATAGCAAAATTTGCACATGTGTTTCATGATCGAGATACCTTTTTAGATATAAATATAATAGACGAAAGAATTGAAGCAATAAATAAATTTTTAGTGTTGTTCGAACGAAAATACTCAAAACATAGGCCAGTGAACCAATTATATGACATGTTATTTCGTTTCAAAACGGAAATTTACCCATCGCTTAGATTATACATGCGTGTTCTTGATGATGAGTTTATAACTGAACCATCAGACGTTAGATGTATGTTATTAAATAATATAAACCAAGCAATCGATAAATATAGCGAGGTTTTAGCATATCGAATAGAGCATGATTCAAAATATAAACGAAAAGGTTTAAAAGTTCATAATAAATGGGAGCATTTACTATTATCGTTCAAAATAACAATAGATGATGGCGGGGATGTTGATGATTCAGATGGCGACGAGGAAGATGATTATGAATTATTGGGTACAGTCCCACAAACAGAGGAAAAAGAACCATTGCCACCAACTATTCTAGGAAAAATTGAATATAAAGCAAAAGAATTTATGAATAGAAAAAGAAATAATAAACGAAAAAAAAAAAAGAAAGATGGGGAAAATATGGCGAAAACGCATCAAAATATAATTAAAAACGCTATCAATAGAAAATTACGCAAGAAACAAGCTAAAGCGGAAAAAAAAAGACGCGAGTTATTGGAAAATTCATCTATTTTTAAACGAAAATTTGATTCATATTTCCGCTTTATCCAAACTCATGTTGCAAAGAAAGTGTTTGTTATGTCTGGTGTATTTATAATTATTGCACCATTAATACAATTAATATGGGGCTTATACTTAATATATAAAGATTTCGGATTTGATTTAAGTTATGAACCTGATACTGTTGATAAATTATTGTTACAATATGTGAATGGCTCGTTTTATTGCTTTCTGAGTTATTTAATATTTTTCCCATTGTTTTTGTTGATTGGTCAGCGATATGATCTTGTCAAATATTATTATGTTCGTGGTGATAGATTTCATCGTTTACGCCCTGCTGTAATAGTGTTTATTTCAATGTATGTCGCTACAAAAGCTGGAAGGCTGATGCTAGATCAAAACATTGGGTATGGTTTAAACAATGATATATTCCATTTTATTCGCTTTAGTACTATTGTTGCTATTATTGTATTTGCAAACAATGTATCGGTTGTAAATTCCATTGTATTGCGTTTACCTAAAGATAAAAATCAAGGCCTCATCAATCGTATCATCATTCCATCTATGTCTCGATGCATTAATCATTGCTTCTGTTTAAAATCATCGTACCGAACCGATTTGAAAGGAAAAGGCTTGGCACGCTTATTGCAAGATACAAAATATGAAAAGGATCTTTTAAAAGCATTGGTAACAATGCCTGGGTGGAAATTAAAGAAAAAATCTGTTGCAAAAGTTAAACGCCAACGCACGCGTGTAAATCGTTATTTACGTGCACTGGAAGATATGAAAGTGGACAAAGCCATTGTCATGATAAAACGCATCTACGCCGGCGATTTAAGTCAAGCAACCGTGGCTGAGATATGTGTTGGTTGTGTACATTTTTCCATTTACGATCGAATTTTAAAATTCGGAAATTATAACAAAAGAATTCAAGCTGAATTTGATTCTATCCAGAACATATATTCCAGATGGAGAGATTTATTGGATGATTTAAAAGCAGTTGGAGATGAAGGTATGATGTTACAAAAATGGCTTCGTATTTTACATTTTCTTGAAGGTAACAAAGATGCACGAACGTTAAAAGAAAGGGAAAGTCATGGAAAAGCAAGAATTCATAAGCATGTTTTTAAATACCAGAAATTGATTGAACAGAAACATGAAATGTTATGCCGTCTTCGATGGGTCGCAAACAATGGGATAAATCACGATACAAGTGATTGGTTATTGGCATGTAGATGTGCAAATCGCATTTGTCCAATACCTGTAAATTGGAAGCGAAAGGTTCATTCTGGAAATGGAAGCGTGTCTTATACACGTGAGCAAGGGCGTAAATTAAGAGATCGCGAGGCGGCTAATAGATACTTGCGCGATAAGGCATTCCCATTGCCATGGGATACGCAATGGACCCCAAAAAACATTGCTACAGCGTTCCAGATGATCAAGAATCGAAGTGCAGAAAATTTGAAAAATGGATTGGAATTTGCTTCATTGAAATTTTTAAAAATTCAAAATCTCGAGATGAAAAAAGTATTGAAACGTGAAAAATTAGCATCGATCGGGGAAGCAAGTATATTTGAAAAGTGCATTGTTTATGAGACAGACTTAAAGAAAAGTATGGAGCATGAGTTTGATACATATAAAAAGAAAGCTACAAATGCAATTGTCCAACAAGCTGCTAGTAGCGTCGGTTCAGGATAGGTATGATGTATTATGATGTGTGTATTTAGGCATTTTCAGTCTCCCCTTCTTTTGTATTGATGATATGTTTTGCGTGTGTGGTACGAAGTACGAATATTAAATAATACTTCGTATATTATATTTACGAGTATTATATGTCCCATCAGTTTAGTGAGATAGATATTATTGTCTCAGTTACAGTATTCTTTCTGGAGAGTAGGGATTATCATGGAGTAAAATTAAAAATTTAAGTTATTGCAGCAATTATACTACGTATATAATGGGACCCATATTTAATTTAAATATGATATAATATCACATATATATATTATATTTCAAAATAATCATCATAATTTAATCAGTACGCCTTAGTTTTTTTTTTAACCTTTTTTCTTTTTCTTCTTTCCTTTCCCTCCTTTTCCACCTTTTCCACTATGTGTTTCAATTTTTGATTCAACACTAGTTATCATCACTGACTCATCATTTTCTTCATCATAATCAGCCCATTCTCCATCATCCAACTCAACATCATTGAATACAAAACCACCTAGACTTTCAATTGTAAATGGATCTTGGAATTTGAAATCAACAATGTCACATCCACGACACTCGAAAGCCACCATTGGCACAAATTCATCAACATCGCCTGCTACATATTCATTCCTAGTTATATCTTTTAAATCTATAATAGAAATGTTACACTGCCTTTTACTTTCGGGCCATTTCATTACAAAATTTGCAACACCCCGTCCACCTTCTACTTCATTTTCCTCATCAGGGCAGATGTAGATGTTTTCTTTACGTTCACCCTGATTTTCAAGACTAACACACCATCTCGCGCCTTCAGCAAAGCTTAATCGCGCTATCCCTTCCATTTCTACTTTGATTAATAAGACAAAAATACCCATGTTTAATATGATTAATATGATTATGTATATGTGTTTTATATTGATTTGGGTATTATTTTGTGTAATACAGTAATATTTTTATTATACACGGTATTATTTATTTAAATATCAAATATTTTAATTTACTATTTTTTTTTAATGGTTGTTTTCTAGTTTGTTGTTTGTTGTTGTTGTGGTGGCCAAATTATTTTCACCAATAATCCCCCACGTTCATCTCATACATACACACACATACTACTAATAACCACTTTCCTCTCTCTGCTTTTATTCATCCTCACCATGGCAACTTGGCAATGCCTCACCTGCAAATGGACCAACACCAGAGCATTCAGAACAAGTAGGAACAGGGCGATCACCGATTGTACTCCATTCACGTTTTTCTAAAAATCTATCAAGCATATCATATGATGCGCGAGGTTGATATCCAGGCATCTCGTGACCAGCATTACGTACTACTGTGTAACAAAACCTACGATCCGTTCCAGTTGATACACATTTTGCATATCCAGCTGGATCTTCATCATGCTTACTATCAACAAACCATACATCTTTTTTCGTAGTTTCAAATGTTTTTTTAATAGTTGGTCCAGTTTTTGGTGCACGCACGACCAATTCGCTCAAAATGGAAAATACACCTGCTTCTGTTGTGGGTGGTCCCAGCAAAGGATCAGCTGTTGAGGAATAAATCATTAAGTCTATTTCAGAATTTGCAATTAATTCTGCATATGTCCATGATGAATTTGCACACCAATCACTGCTATTTACAAATGCATCGTAAATATTTAAAGCATTTTGTTCAGCACTAGATGGTTTTGGTACAGATGCAACATGAAATGCTTCTGCCGCTTCTTGTTTTTGCCAAAATATACCCATAAACTGCCAGCCAGTTGGTGAATTTCCCATCAATATATTTTCTGTATTAAATGATCCAGTTGTACGTGCAAACCAACCCCTACCTTGCGATGGCCCAAGCCCACCATTATCATCCCATACTTGATTCCAAATATTAAATGCTTTTGGGCAGCTTTCATCAAGATATTTCACAGATTCTTGCATTCTTGCTAATAAATCTGCACGTTCGTCCAGCATAATTACGCCCATTCCATATAATGTATTTGGATATGTTAACATTTGTGTTTTCCAGTTGATGCATGGATCACCAACAGCCAAAGCTTTAAAGTTAATTTGTTGATCGACTGGTAGTTTTTCATTATACTTCATGATTAAGTATCCAAAGTTTCCAGTGTATAGACCACCATACGACTCACCAGATATGATAAATTTATTTGATTTCAATTCAGGAAAAACTTTGTAAAATTGTAATAAAACAGACAAAGCTTGTGACATTGCAGATTTAGAAGTATCTGTATAATCAACTTTTGATACATCTGTCACTGCTTTTCCAGTTGCACGATCTGTTTGAAATGAAAACCCAGTATTAACTGGTTGATCAATAAATAAACAATTATTCTTTGCACACCAAGAAAAGCATCTTTTATGCGGTTCAGCATCGCTTGTATTGCCACCAATATACCAATTTCCTAACTCCGCAAAGGCACCAAACCACCCTGGGCCACCTGGACCACCTTGTAACCAAAATAATAATGGAGCTTTTGTTTCATCTTCACAATCACTACATGGTTGATACCAAGTGTAGATATGATTATCATAATTTGGGTTATGTTGTGCTGGAACAGTGTAATGTCCAGCATATCCATAAAATTCGTCTTTATAATTTATCGCAGTTAAATTTTTAATATCTTTAATTGTTGATTGTTTATACATACTGTTGGAATTCAAAATTTCTGTAATAAAAACTATATTTTCATTATTATTATTATTTAGCAGTGATTTTGCATTTGAAAATAAAATAATTAGAATGCAAATGGTATTTGTTACATGGAAAATTGAAGCCATGTTTTTTGGAGAGAAGAAGAAAATATGTGTAGTTGATAACGACAATGGTGTGATAAGTTTCTTTATATCTATATTACTACAATATTTTTCCAACGTATCTTCTATATTTGTTGTTGCCTGCAATCCCTTTTCCCTTCAAGCATATTCTTACTATATTTATACACTTCTTCTTCTTCCTCTCTTCTTTCATTCAAAATTCAAAAAAAAAAAAATGTATTATTTATTATTATTTATTATTAAATATAATAATAATAATAATAAAAACTATAATAATAATATATTTTCATAATAGAAGAGTTATATAATAAATTGAAAACATATTAATTGTAATGATAATTGGAATGACAAGATGATACAATCTAAGAAAAAGATAATGAATAAATTATTACAAAAACAAGTAACATTAAAGAAACGAATATGTGGTACATTTTTTGCTCGAAATATTACTAATAGCATGTCATCATCTAGTGATGGTAGTCAAGTAATGGAAAACAATATTGAAAATAATAATAATAATTTATATACAATTGATTTTCGTAGTGATACTGTAACAAAACCAACAAAACAAATGAGAGAAGCTATGGCAAATGCAATTGTTGGAGATGATGTGTTTGGCGACGATCCGACTGTAAAGTTACTAGAAGATAGGACTGCAGCTTTATTAGGAAAAGAAGCTGCGATTTTTACACCAAGTGGTGTTATGGCAAATCAAATTGCATTAGGTATACACTGTTCAAGACCTGGAACTGCAACTATCTGTGGAACAAAATCACATATATATTGCTATGAAACTGGTGGTGCATCACAATTATGGGGCATCACTTTGGATACTATTCAAAATGAAAAGAATGGACAATTATCTTTATCGAAAATTGAAGAACATATACGAGAAATTGATCCCCATCAGCCTTTAACAACAACAATAGCTTTAGAACAAACACAAAATAAATGTGGTGGAACAACGTTAGGTGATACTATTGATGAAGTGCAAAATTATATGTCAGCAGTCAAAGATATCTGTAATGAATATGGGTTTAGGTTTCATGTTGATGGTGCTAGAATATTAAATGCAGCTGTTAAATTAAGTGTCAATCCAAAAGAATTAGTTTTACCTTGTGATACTGTTAGCATGTGTTTGTCCAAAGGTGTTGGTGCACCTGTTGGTAGTATATTAGCTGGATCATATGAGATGATAGAAGAGGGAAAACGTATGCGTAAATTATTAGGTGGTGGGCTACGTCAAAGTGGTGTTTTATGCTCGGCAGCATTGGTGGGATTGGATTTATATGAAGATCAATTTAGCAACGACCATGTAAATGCATATAAATTAGCGATTGGGTTAAATAGCATTGATGGCATTGATGTTGATATGGACATGGTACAAACTAATTTAGTTTTTGCAAATATATCAAAAGATTGTATAGATACTGATTTTTTAAAGGATAAATTACTTGATGAATACAACATATTAATTGCTGGAGATAAATATAATGGTAAGCATCCAACAACACAAAATGTTAGGTTTGTTACTCATCGTGGTATTAGAAATGAAGATATTGATGCTGTTGTTGATAAAATCAAATCGTTAGTATAACACAGAGATGATGCATGGTGTGTATTACGAGAAGAGTGTAATAAAAATGTAAAAAATATCTTTTTCTCTCTATTTATTTTACGTATTCGTATTCGTATTTATTAATAATGTACTAACTATTTTATTTTTGTAATTTATTAAATTAATATTTAAAACATATTTTATTATAAATATCAAATTATTTTTTAATATCTATATAGCCTCTTACTCTCTACGTACTTCGTACCGAATATGTACTACACAACCCCTCTGAAGATAACACACCGCACACACACACACACAAATTGTTCTACACCCTAAACACTACAATGTAACATTCGTACCCGTCGCTGTCGTATTAATTAAATCGGTACATGGGTTTGCGCTTAAATTATGAAGTGTAAAGGCAAAATATGGATTTTGAGATACATGTATTGCAATCATTATCATCGAATATAAAATTGTATCACCTGATTTATATACATGGGATAATACATTTAATGGATCAGTTATATATGTTTTTTCTTCACCTTCATCGTATTCTAATTTTTTTGCGCCTTCAACCAATGGTTTTGGTATTCGTTGTGAAAACTTTCGAGGAAACTTGGATTCATATTGTGAAATTATTACACAGTATATACATTGCAAAATGCTCCAAACTACAACGTACAATATCGTATTCCATTGGAATCCTTTGAAGTAATGATTAAAACTACTTGCATTATACGTCATTGTACAAAATATATAAGCAACAAGAAATTGCAAAACACCACTAAAAATATTAATAAAATCAAAATAATTGTACAAACAAGCTTGATCTAAACATGTTTTATAACTACGATATGGCACTAAAGGCCAACAATTACCAACATACCACTCCATAAATTTATAATAACGTGGTGAACGAAGTAAAATTTGAAAACCAATTACAAAGGCCATGCTGACTATTGACATGGAAAGATATTCCAACCAATTGGTGATCTGTACAAATAATGGGATATAAAAAGCACGTCTTACAAACGAAAAATAAAACATTACGCGTGTTGATAATCGATAAAATTTAAAATCATCAAATCTACGATTGTGCTCACCGGTCAATACACCTGGCGTAACCGTTGTTATTTGTGCAACATCTACAATATCTGCGCATAAGCATCCTAACCATTCAAACAATATTATAATGCTATGATAAACAATTGTTTGGTATCCTTTTGTTATAGGATCATGAGATGCTGATGCAAACCATGCAATAAATACTGTCAATGACCAATATGTCACGCCACATATAAAGATAACAAGCATAGTCATGCCCAGTTGCCATTTCTTTTGCATCGTAAAATCATCGGAGATCTTTTCCAATTTCTGAGCTATTTCTAATCTAACCTTCGTGCTTAGCTCTAATATTAATTTTTCTTTTTCTACTACAGATGCCTCGATCACCTCCTCCTCACCACTTTTATCGACATCAGTAATTTTTGCCTCCTCGTGAGCTTTTACTTCTGCAATATGGTGATCAACAATTTTCTCGTGCATATGCCTGCAAAATGCAGATGCTACGTCATGTAATTGCCCATGAAAATGTTCAGCTTTACTAATCTTATTGGATGTATGCTCATATAATGCTTTATAACTTTTAGCAGATTGTACAACTTTATGCGTCTCTCTAGATGCTTTAGTAATCATTTTAAATAATACCACTGTAACCCATATAAAACTAAGACCGATTCCTAATGCAGCAAATGAATCCCATGCAGCAGCAGCTAATACGCAATTTTCAAAAAAAAATGAACCAACGACTAAACCGCTCACCCATGCAATCACAATAACAGAAGCTGCAACAAATATTGCTATTGCAAGCTGGTGTAACTTACTCAAAGGCATAATTGAGTTAAAAAATTGGGTAAAGCATAACGATTGGAATATTGCATATACACTAACATATATTACATACATTCCTATATTTTGCTCATTCCATTTTTCATATCCCCATGGATTTAATGGTATTGCTAACCATAAAGCTGTAACTACAGCTGGGAGAACTATTATGAGCGTGTTTGACTTTGCATCTTGATGGGACCATAATTGTATTTTTGTAGGTAAGACAGTCAAATCATCAAGTGATTGATAAGCTGCCATGACACGCTTCGTATCTTCAGATATTGCTTCCGATTTTGTTACGCTTTGACTTAACTTGCTCCATCTTTCTTTTCCTGAGGAGCTTGTGCGTTTTAGTGATGTCACGTTGTTTGGTGTTTGAATTAATTCTACTTCTACTGAAGTTGACTCCGCAACGATGCCATCTTTATCTAATATATTTTGTTTTGCCTCTTCTTTTAGTTTATTAGTAGAGTTTGAGGAATTATCAGCCATTATTATATTTATTTAATTATATTCTAAATAGAAATATACTGATAATAATGATGCAAATATATATATATATATATACAACTATAGTTTTCAATAATATCAGTTAAAACAAACTATATCCACTGATTTAATTATTATAATTATATACCGCCGTGCATGTATATAATGTATACAGTATGAATATTTAGACGTGCCTCTGATGTAAATATCTCTCTCATGATTATGATTAGCTATCAATCCAGGCCCAATATTAATATTAAGGCGGATTACGTCCTTTCAGTTAAAATCTGTGGTATTCCAGTGTACATA
>LT650050.1:0-10009 GCA_900128395.1 Stramenopiles sp. TOSAG23-2
ATAAGCACAAGTAGGTCTGAATCCAGTATAACACACTCGATGAAAGTGGTGTGAATAGTCCATAGGTTTTCCAAAGTTTGGTGGTTTTGAATTCCCCAGGAGTGGATTCATAGCAACCATTGTCTTGGGTGACAATAGGTTGTGGTTGCAATGCACAAAATTATCACGAGTTTGTAACGTTGGCAAGTGATGAATCTTGGGTTTTTGCTCCCTGATGTTTTGTTGGTTAGACTGCACGAGTATCATAATATATATATGATAAAAAGAAAGGAAAAAAAGGTGTTTTTTTTTAATAATACGACGTCGTACTCGTATATTTTTTTTTAGTTCATTTTTAATCTTTTTAGTTCTATAGAAGTTCTACGTACTAAAAACATTTTTTTACTCATATATTTTGTATTTTTAAAAAAATTAAAAATACAGTTTTGATCCTCCTTGATCTCTCCCCTCTGTCCTCTGTTCTTCTGTTCTTCTCCCTTCTTTCTCTTTGGTCTCTCCTTGATCCTTTGACTCTTCACTCCCCCTCTATAAAATCTAAAATCTCTACATTCGTAGTTTGGTCTCTCCTTGATCCTTTGACTCTTCACTCCCCCTCTATAAAATCTAAAATCTCTACATTCGTAGCATTTTAGTATATACATATCTCAAATATGCTTCTCTATCTCTCACCCTAACCCCCCTCCCACTCTCTTTACTGGGACTCTTTACTTCCTTTTTAACAAATTGACCATGGATCCCATGCTACTACCACGTCGAATCATACTTGATCTACGTTTTAAACTTTTTAATTGATCGTTTTGACTACTGATTTGTTGTTCCAACATCGATACTTTCATTTTATAATCATCTAATTCACTTGTTAATGTCGCTGCTTCAATTTGACTCGTCCGTAATCGTCCTTCTAATGGTTCTAATAATTTTAACTTTGTTTCCAATTGACCACACACTTTCAATGCTTGTGATAATTCACCACTTACACCATTGTACATTTTGTGAAGTCCAGTTAATTCTTTATCTAACTTATTTGCTTTATTATGTGTAACTGTATACCTTGCATCTAAATCAACATACATGGAATTTAATTTATTATATTCTTCCAATGAATCACTTGCTGCATCTTGCATATAAACTACACGTTTATTCATAAGTGTATTCCGTTTATCGTGTTCCTCTAATTCAACACGTAAACTTGCAACTTTTTCTTGACTTTCTTTTAACATTTTTTTATATATATTGACTTGCTCATGTTCTTTTCTAATTTTTTCTTGCAATGTTTCATTTGTATTTAATAAATGATCATTTGTATCTTCTAATTGTTTTGCCATATCAAAATAAAATCTTGGTTCCATTACAAATGGTTTGTTGTTATTACTCGTTTTCTTTTCTCCAGCAGCAACGTTTCCATCTTCCATTAATTCTTCCTTTGGTGATGGTCCAAAATATCTATTTGAATATAAACCATTTTTAATTGTATCAACAATAATTTCTAATTGTTCTTGTTCGTTCCTATTTAAACGTGGATGTTGACATAATTTTTCAATCGTTGCAACACATAATGCAACACGTCTTGTATTTGGCCACATTTTTTGATTTGGTTCATTTTGTTGATTTATTCTTGCTTTATGATCATCGCCATCACCAACAGCTCCAGGTGGTCGCTGTAAACATAATGTAGCAGCCTCACTTAAAGCAACTGCAACATCTATACCGTTTGATCTATATTTTAAAGTTGTATTTTTCATTCCTGCTAATATTTGTCGTTCACGTTCATCTATCCGTTGTTTTGGGGAAAATATTGGTTGTGATTCTTGTAATTTTTGTTGTTGTTCCATGATGATAGATTCCATTTCTTTTTTTATGGATTGGTTTAATTTATGATTTAATTCATCATGTATTCCATATCGAGAAGGATAGATAGGACCAATATTTGTTCGTAACGATGGTGTTGTATATGTTGCTAAATTAGGTATTGTATTTGTACCTTTAATAGCATTTAATGTTCTATTGTTGGAATAATGTGTACGTTCCATACGTTGTCTTGGTGCGGAGAAAGGCCTCATTTTCTTCATCGTTGATTTATGCCCTTTTAACCCTAATACTTGCAACGATGCACGTTGTTTTTTACGTAATTTATTGATTTTCTTCATTTCCGCACTGTACATATCTAAATCTTTTGTACGTGGTATACGAAAAGCCATGTTTATTACTCCATTTTAATGGTAAATACCCTTCATTTCCTAAACGTAATACTAAATTAACCACTTCTTCCCTACGCATACCAATGCCATTTGTTGCTAAATAGGCATCATTAAATGCTTTTTCTAATTTTTTTTCTTGTGTTACACTAAATTTATCATCGCCATATACTTCTACGGTTGGATCTGCCATTGGTTTTGGTTTTGGATAATAACGTTGATTTGTATCGACTTTAAATTCATATCCTTTTGCACCACTTTTGTACATTTGTATTGGACTGGATTGAATACCATATATTTTATTTATATCTTCAGGATTAACAAGACGATTTATAATAGTATTATCTGTATTTTCCATAATAAACATATGTTCAAACTTTGTTTCCCCTTCAATCGTTTCACGACATAATTTATTAAATGCATGTATGGATCGACATTCATCACGTAAACGTATATCAATCATCGTACCTATATTATTATATACGGTTTCACCATATTGCAATATCGATGCACCTTCCCGTTTACATACATCAATTAAACGTTGTATACGTTTCAAAAATTGTGTTTCTTCATATTTTAATACATTTGATAAATCATCATCATAAACCATTTCTTCATCTGGTTTAAATTCAGGTGGCGGTGTACTAGCAGCACCACCTTTGCCTTTTTTTCCTTTTGCATCACCACCATCATTTAAACCTGCAACTTCCTCATCATATTTAGCTAATTGATCTAAAAACGATTGCTCATATGCTTTTTTAACATTTGTTCGACGTACAGTTTCTTTCTCTTGGCATGAAGTAACATAATTTTGAATCAACTCAATATTTGTATCTAAAATGGTATATGGTGCAAATTCTTCGCCATCCTCCTCTCCTGATGCATCTTTCCCTTTCCCTTTACCTTTTGCTTTTGGATCATCCGCTTCTTCTGTTACCTCACCACCAAATGCAGTTGTTAATGTTGGTACAATTGGTAAAATTGGTTCATCCCCATCATTTTCTACATCATATTTTGTATATGGAACATTTAATACTTTCGTACTTGTATCAATTAAAAAACGACGATTACGATAAAATTTCTCCATTTCAATTTGCATCATAATAGTAACTTCATTTACTAAGGATGCTACATGTTCTTCTAACATTTTATTTGCACGAATCGATACAAGCGTTTCCTTTGCATCGGTTTCCTTTGTTTCTACTATTTCATTTAACTTATCAATACATTCGCGTACACGTTGATGCAATTCACTTTTTACATCATCATCATATCTAAAATCTTCCGTAACAGTATTGTTAACATTAACTTGCAAATCTAATATATGCATGTTTTTATCATCTGCACGACTTAAATAGGTTTGGAAATCCGTACGTACTTGTTTAATATAATTTAAAATTTCCATACGTTGTTTCGATAAAAATGCCATGCTATTCATGGTTGGTTTTGTATATGCCTCTACTAAAGTATCCCAATACTTTAACAATCCTGTTGCATTTTTAGGATCAATATTCTTACTTTCATCGCTAAAATTGATTGGTGGCAATTCGACATATGTTGGTGGTGGTGGTGGCTCCGTTGCTGGTGGTTCTGGTGCATTTTCTCTTGCTGGTTGTATAATTGTTTCATCTACTACTGCACGAAGTTGTTTCAATGTTACATTAAACATCTCCTCTGTAACTTCAGGCATATCTTCCAAATCCTCATCACTGGTACTTGGATTATTGATATAATTTAAAATTTGAGAAATAAATTCTTGTTGTGAAACAGGTGCTGATTCAATCGATGGTTCTGGTGTTTTTCCTTTCTTCCCTTTCTTTGCCTTTGGATCTTCCTCAACAGCTTCCATTTCCCCTAAATTAAACAACTTTGGTAACGTTGGTTTTGGTGCAATTTCTACTTTGTCTTCTTCCCCTTCTTCTGCTTCATCTAATGCTTGTTTTTCTTGTTGTATTAATGCTTCACGTTCCTCCATCAATGCTTTTACTTGTGTGTTATACGTAGTCAATACAGTTTGCATTCCAACTGAATCACACGGACATGTAACATGATCAATATCTGCCGGGCCTTTACTCCATGTTTCATATAACATTCCTACTTGATAATCTTTACCACTGTACAATGCATTTGCAACACGTTTTATACAAGACAATAAATGTGCATAGGAAGATGCGACAATTACATCTTGACCACAAACAGTCATTATATTTTCCGTGAATTCACCTTCTTTAATTTCATTAAATTGTGTTGCACTACTATCATCCGTCAATAAATTAGATGCATTTAATGTATTTTCATAATTTTTCGACAATACACCAAATACTTTTGTTTTTAAATTAGGCTTATCGTTGTATAAATTTGTAATGTTCGCAACTTCCTCATCATTTTTATCTGCTTGCGCGTTTACAATATCATCATAACGTTTTTTCAATTCTTCTTGCAATGTAGATAAGACTTGTAAAAAGTCTTTATTTGTGAATATACTATCTGCACCAATATTATTACGTTTGATGTCATAAATTTCATTATACAAATCACAGGCACGACGTTTACGTAGGTCTTTCGTTAACTCTGATTTTTTCTCCATGTCTTCCTTTGCTTTTGTATTTAAATATTCTTCCATAGGTTCCGATAAACGTGCAAATAATGCATCTGGTCCTAACTGTCCACCACCTTGTGGTAAAAACGGATTGATATTTCTTAAAATATTAAAACTTTCAAACCATTTTTTCAACTGTGGAAATTGTTCTTGGTATGCACTAAATGTTGGTGCAAGCGTGGCACGCCATTTATTCATATCGTCCGTATCTTGTAAACGCATTTTGATTGGATTTTCACTACCGGGTGGATTGAATTCAACATGGTATTCAATAGATTCATCCAATGGGTCGATTCTACGACCTAATGCACGTCGAAACAACGTATCCATCGGCGCATCGATATTCAATACCATATTGATACCACTTTTACCATATAAATGAGTTGGATCTTTTGGTGGGATTGGCGGCTCATTTGCAATTGTTTTACTAAATATTTCTGCTTCTGTATCCGATTTCACAGTATCATCATGGCCAGTCAATGCACGTTCCAGTAATTTTGCTTGGGTCAACGTACGTGGAAATCCATCTAATACCCAACCTTTATATGGCTTTTGCCGTGTAGTTGCTAAAATCGTATTTATTGTATCATCAAACATTTCATTTGTATGAACACTAAATAAAGCAGTAAAATAATGCCCAGCTTCATGGAATGTAATTTGACCATCATGATCCTCATCCATTTGATGTACAATTTCCAACGCTTCTAATACTAATTGATCTTGACTTAAACCTTCCCCAAAACTACGTACGGCTTGGACCATTTCCCCGATATCAAGTGTTCCACTTCCATCTTCATCCCACGTATCAAATAATAATTTTAACATTGCTTCTCTGTATGCAAACTCATCGTTATTGTATTCTTCGCGTGTAATACCAGCATCTGTTTTAATTGCTTCGTTTGCTATATTATTTGCTTGTGCCGCTACTAAGCGTATTTTAGCGACAATTAAATCAATATACAAATGATCTTCCACGGTTTTTCCAGCCATTAATGCATCTTTGACATTTTTACCAATGGCACTAACACTATCATGATATGCACGATCATCAACACTTTCCATCGTTCCTTCCAAGGACATCACTTCTGCATTTGGACTCATCCCACTCCATGATATAGATTCTTGAATCAATATATCAATATCAATCAATGCTAAACAATGTTTATCAGCTAAACGTTGTGCTTGACTTGATTTTCCACTGAATGGACCACCAATAACACATGCTGTTAATGGCATTTTTGGTGGTAAATCCAATACAGGTGGTGGTGTCGCATTTGATATAATTTGACGTAATGTTTGAACTGCTTTACCAGTTAATAATGTTGGATCCGTTGGTTTTGGTTGTTCAACTTCTTCTGGTGTTGTGGTCTCTTCTGCATTTTCTTCAGTTGGAGCTTCAGCTTCTTTTTCTTCTTGTTTTACTTCCTCTGTTGCATTTGCTTCTTCTCCATCAGTACTATTATTTTCATTATTATTATTATTATTATTTGTTCCCCAAAATTTCAATTCATTTTGGATATATGATATCATTTCTTGTTTTACAACTACATTGGATAGATCATTATCATTGCTACATCCATCAATATTCATATTTGCATCATTTAATGTAAATACATGGTTTAATTCTTGTTCCATGCCTAATGCAAGACCTTCATATTCACGAACCATACGTAAATCAATAGTACGTAAACTTAAATCAACTATTTTTCTCACCGTATCATTACAAAAGTTAATCGTAGCACGTTTTTGACTTAACGATCTTGCGGTATCATATGTTTTCACGCGTTCTTTTTGTTGCGTGATTTCTTCTTCATATGCAGCACGTTGTACCATGTAATATTCATTGTCCCTAAGAACAGCTTCTTCTTCATCCATTTCTCTTCTTTCAGTATACATTTTTTCACGATTTTGACGATTACGTAAGAAAATTTCAGTATGTAAACTAATTTTACTTAAATCATCTAATAATTCACTTTCCATATATGTTTTACCAACAAGTTTATTACATAATTGTTTTTTTTCCATATTTGATGCCCGTGTTGCACGTGATAATTGTGAATCTGCTAAAAATTTCCTACGTCTACGTTCTCTTTGTTCACGTAAACCATTTCGTCGTTGTGCTGTTTCCTTTACCATATCAATTGCTTTGTTGTATTCCAACTTCCATCGTTTTGGATTTCCAGTTAAACGTTTGGTTGCTTTGAAAAATTCATCTTGGTTCATTTTCGATGTAATTTCATAACTATATGGTTCTGGTTTACGTGTTTTCATGGACATTGATAATTCTTCCGGTTCCACTGCTTTTTTTGCTTTTAACATTTCTGCACCCATTCTGTGTGTGTGTGTGTGTGTATTCTTGTGTGTTAGTTATTTGTACATATGATATGTGTGTTTGTGTGTGTAGCTAAGAAGATGTATCTAGAGAAAGAGGTGTGTTCTGTATCAAGAATATACTTACAATGTTTGTTCAAATTTTTCAACACCACCAACTGCTTCTGCGTTGGATTTAAGACGTGCGTTTGCTTCTGATGCTTTTTTAGCATTTTTTGCACGTTTCTTCATTCTTCGCGTATGATCTTCACGTTCTTTTTGAATTTGTTGATTGTATGCCCATTCCTCGATACCTTTCTCTTGCCAATCGTGTAAAAATTCATGTTCTCGTTGTAGATTTTGACGCCGTTGTTGACGTATCATGTCTTTCTCTGCAAAAAAAGCTTGTAGTGCAGCGATACCTTCTTGATATGCCGTTTCTTCCAAATTTTGTTGAAAATCTGTAAATTTCTTTAAATGTTTTGCCATATCCACTTGGTTTTGACCTTTGATGTACATACGTATACTTTTTTCGAACAATTCATGTTGTGCATTGTCATACGTTGCCCGTGTTAAACGTAATGGCATATTCGTTAAACGTCTTACACCATCTTGTTTTGGTCTACCAACAACTGCACTTGCTTTGGAACTTATTTTATCTAATACATTTTTTAACTTTGCAACTAAATTCATTGCCGTACGTGGATATTCTTTGATGATTTCAAATGCAATTTTCGAATCAAAGCGCAAGCCTAGTTTACGAAAGATAGGTTCCAACCTACAGAAATTCGTAATCTTTGCATTCGAAGCAGATTTATTCACATATTCTGGAAAGTCATTTAATTGATTATATACGTGTAATAAATCAGCAAATAAATAACCATTTGAAAAATCTTTCGCAAAATTTGTAACTTTTTTGGTTAATACCACATCCTCATTGATCCATTTATAGAGTAAATGCGCCATGTTTTTATGTGTGTGTGTATATATATATAATGGAATATATTGTGAATATATATATATATATATAGAAGGATAATATTATCTCTTTTAATATATATATATGTTTTCCACGCCGATCTGTTGTGTATGTTCAATAGTATTCTTTATCTATGTATTGTATATAGATGTATGTGGGAGAGGCAACGTCTTGGTGTTGTGTATGTATAAATCCTTATGTTGTTAAATGGTAGTGTGTGTTATTGTAATGGAAGATTAGGGTTAGGGTTTTGTATTATTAAGGGGATTGTTGGTGTGGTGGGGGAAAGACTTGGGATGAAACAGTTTGTTTGTTGGAGCGGCGGCGATGAGGACAGGATTTGTTTTAACGGAATATTTTGTGAGGAGGAGGGCGGTGGTGGGGTGTAAGTATGACTGATTGTAGTGTTACATGGATTAAAATGCCTATCTTTGTATAAATTGTTAAATGTTGTAAGTGTACCAAAGAACGACATATATCCAACTTAGTCACCACAATGTTTATGGAATAGCATTAGAGCACTGGAATTAGCATGGAAATAGCATTGGAATAGCACTAACACAGGATCTTTTTAAAGTTTAAAGTTGGTGCAACGGTGAAGCGGTAGAGTTCTCGATGTTGACATATATTTATTTCCCCTACACAAACTCTAGTATAATACATTTATATCTCAACATAACTAAGATATATTAAATGAGCAAAGTAGGGGTGATGTAAAAAATCTGAATTAAATAATAAAAATGAAGAACTTTTTTCTCCGTCCCAATAAAATAGACATAGAGGATGCAGGAGATAGGTTGCATAGAAATGATGTAGAACAACGTAAATATATTTATCCATGTGGTTAGTTGCAATCTTAATAATTTATTGAATCATCATACCATACATAACAAAAATATATTTATAAACGAAAAAAAAAGTTATCAATTTAAAAAAGAAATTTCTACAACACATTAAACATTTAATAATTGGCAAATTTTCATCACTAATTAATTTCTAATTTCGTTATCTTTCAGTGAAGTTGGAAGCAACGAACGGGAATATATATATACATATATATAAATATAATACTCAGCAAGAATCAAACAATATATAAGCAATAAATATATACATACATAAACACAGAAATTAATAACAACATGGGATCGGGAAATTCAACACCTGCAAAAGTTACACCAACAAATCCAATTGTTAAACAATTATTTCACGCAGCAGAAACACAAATCAAAAATAAGGACATACAAAATGCAATTGCATCTTACGAAAAAGCAGAAACGTTAACAACAGATGAAAACGTAAAACAATATATACATTACCAATTATCAACGTTAAAAGACGATAATATACGAGAAGCAACAAGTACAACAAGCATGGAATCACCATCTAAAAAAATACAAAAATCACAAGAGATAACAAATAAATTTGATCAATTATTTGAAGCTTTTAAAACAAATATTGCCAACAAGTACAACAAGCATGGAATCACCATCTAAAAAAATACAAAAATCACAAGAAATTACGAATAAATTTGATCAATTATTCGAAGCTTTTAAAACAAATGTTGCATCCCCAGCTACCTACAATGATGCCGTCGAAAATATCAACGTTATCATACAAATTGATTCAAGACAAGTCAAATCTATTGGTACATATTTTAATAATTTAATGTCTGATATTGTCTGTGCAACTGATTTATTCCAAGGTATTGATACCGATCAAACGGATCATATTAAAGAAAATATTATGATATTATTAAAAGATTTAGCATTTGTTAATTTTCAAAATAATTTATCAAATGGGTTAAACATTTCTTCAGAAAAACATAAAGAAATGGTTGATGCTATTACAACACATATTAAATGGATGCAAAAAAGTGAAACGAAAGAATTATCCTTTACACAATTATATTTCTTCACTGATTATATA
>LT650051.1:0-10001 GCA_900128395.1 Stramenopiles sp. TOSAG23-2
CAAGTTACTGACGAGGAAGAAGCTTTATTGGTTTCTTTAAGATCTAAATGGCAGGAATTCCGAATCACAATGACGGAATCGGATAAAATGTTGAATAATAGTAAACAAAGCATGCAGCAAGATGTGGAAAATGCGTTAGATAATTTAGTTAGTGATGCAGTAGAGCAAAGAAAAGTTGCTAACTCGAAATTGCCATTTGGAGATGATATGTCACCTAAAGAAGCAATGGCAAAAATTAAGGAATTTAGAGAAAAAACTGCAAAGGAGCGAAAGGAACAGTCTGACTTGCGACCTGGCTTAGAAATTTTCAACATTGAAGAACCAGAATACAAACTTACCGCCGATACAGAGAGAGACATGGACCTTTTAGAAACCATTTGGCAAACAGCTGTTGATTGGGAAGAAAAATGGGAGAACTGGAAGCTGGAAATTTTTAATACTTTGGAGACCACTTCGATGGAAAACGAAGCCGCCGTCTTCCTAAAACGAATTGGAAAAGCAAACAGAGCAACAAAGCAAATCTCAAGATTAGGTGGATGGAGATGCCTAGATGGATTGAAGAATCGTGTATTGCAGTTTCAAAACACGATGCCTTTAATTCAAGATTTAAAAAATCCGGTGATTAGGGAACGCCATTGGGTGGAACTGAAAAATGAAATTCATAAAGAGTTTGATGCACACAGTGACGAGTTTACATTAGCTTCTGTATTCACATTAGGATTACATTTACATAACGAATTTATAGCTACTATATCAGGAAATGCAAATAAGGAAGCTGCGATTGAAGCGGCATTAAAGGAAATTACAGCAGTTTGGGCAGAGGTCATTATTGATATGATGCCATTCAAAGGCGATTATTACAAAATTAGAAGTACGGAAGATTTATATACGCAATTAGAAGATAATCAAGTTCAGTTGTCAACAATGAAAGCTTCCAGATTTTTCATGGTATTCGAAAAAGAAATCCATTACTGGGAGCATGCACTTTCCCATGTATCAGAAGTTGTTGAAATGCTTCTTACTGTACAACGTCAATGGATGTATTTGGAAAGTATCTTTATGAGTAGTGAAGATATTCGAAAGCAGCTGCCAGCTGAGGCAGTGTTATTTGACCAGGTAAATGAAGACTACAAAGTCATTACTCAATCGATCGTAAAAGAGCCAAATGCAGTGAAAGCCACGCATAAGGAAAATGTGTTGGAAACTCTAACTGAAATGGATGAAAGATTAGGTAAAATTCAAAAGTCTCTAGATCAGTATTTAGAATTAAAACGTCAATACTTTCCAAGATTTTACTTCCTTTCGAATGACGATTTACTGGAAATATTGGGTCAACAAAAAGATCCAGAACAAGTACAAAAGCATATTAAAAAATGCTTCGTTGGTGTGAAATACATGCAATTGATACAACCTGGCGTGGCTGGCAATCGTACAATTGAAGCGATGGGATTACAATCATCAGATGGTGAAAGTATACCATTAGTTAATAATGTGGTTGTAGATGGCCCAGTAGAAAAATGGCTTGTAAGATTGGAAGAGGCTATGTTTTTGGCCGTGAAAAAGCAAATGATGGGAACAAACGCTGGATACCGTGGAGCAAAAGATAAATGGGTAAAAGATTGGCCTGGTCAGTTGTTGATCACTCAAGGTAAAGTTGTATTTACTAAAGATTGCACTAAAGCATTGCATTCTGTTGCTAAGGGGAATAAAAAGGCATTGAAACACGTAAAGAAAAAACAAATTGGGTATATTGGAAAGTTATCAGAAATGGTTAGAGGTCAATTATCAAAAATTGAACGTAAGAAGGTTGTTGCATTGATTACTATGGAAATTCATTCTCGTGATGTTGAGGAGCGTATGATAAAAGGGGGGGCAAACCACCCTGAAGCATTTTTGTGGCTTAGTCAATTGCGATTTTACTACGATAAAGATGCTGGTGATACTGGCTTTGGTGAGGTTGGAGCTAAGCAATCAAACACAATTCAAATATTTGGTTATGAATACCAAGGTAACAATGGTAGGTTAGTAGTAACAGCCCTGACTGATCGATGTATCATTACATTGACAACAGCATTATTTCTTCAGCGAGGCGGTAGTCCGTTGGGACCGGCCGGTACGGGGAAGACAGAAACTGTGAAGGATTTAGGTAAGAATTTAGCAAAATACGTAGTCGTATTTAACTGTAGTGACTCAATGGATTACCGTTCAGTCGGTCGTATGTTTTCAGGTTTAGTACAAACTGGTGGTTGGGGTTGTTTTGATGAATTTAATCGTATTCAAATTGAGGTACTTTCTGTTATTGGCCAGCAAGTTATGTCTATCATGATGGCTATTCGTGCCAGAAAAACAGAATTTTCATTTATGGGAGTAATGATCAGATGTAACTGGAATTGTGGTATTTTTATCACGATGAATCCTGGTTATGCAGGTCGTACAGAATTACCTGATAGTTTAAAAGCAATGTTTAGACCTTGTGCGATGATGGTTCCAGATATGGGGCAAATTGCGGAGGTTATGTTAGCAGCTCAAGGTTTCAACGATGCTAGAAATTTAGGGAAACGTGCTACTACTTTATATGATCTTATGACGCAACAACTCTCAAAACAGGATCACTACGATTTCGGCTTAAGAGCAATTGCGAGTGTATTAGCATGTGCTGGTGCGTTGAAGCGACAACAACCTGATGGAGCAGAAGACATGATACTTTTGAGGGCTTTGCGTGATATGAATATACCAAAGTTTATCAAAGCTGACTCTATGCTTTTCTTGCTTCTCCTGGGGGATCTTTTCCCTGGATTAGAGCTTCCTGTGACCGATTATGGTGCATTGCAAGTGGCACTTGAGAGATGTTTAGAACGCAGAGGACTACAAAAGCATCCCGTTATAGTTAAAAAATGTATTCAATTGTATGAAACTCAAGTAACCCGGCATTGCAATATGCTTGTAGGATATACCCTTGGAGGGAAATCTACAGCTTGGAGAGTTCTTGCAGATGCAAAAACATCATTGAACAAGGAAGATAAAATTAAAAGTTACTTGCCTGTCAGATCACATTGTCTTAATCCAAAATCATTAAGTTTGAATGAACTTTATGGTGCATATGATTTAGCAACAATGGAATGGGCGGATGGAGTGTTGTCGACGGTTTTCAGAGCTTGTGCAACCGATGAAAAGCCAATTGACAAGTGGATTGTTTTGGATGGACCTGTTGACACTTTATGGATCGAAAGTATGAACACAGTTATGGATAACAATAAGCAACTTACATTAATTAATGGTGATCGTATCCAGATGAGTTCACACATGTCTTTGGTTTTTGAGGTACAAGATTTAGCAGTAGCTTCGCCTGCAACGGTCAGTCGTGCGGGTATGGTTTACGTTGATGTCTTGGATTTAGGATGGAGAACATATGTTAAAAGTTGGCTGGAGAAAATGTTTGAAAATGAAACTGAAAGAAATGGTTTCAATGCATTATTTGAAAAATATATTGATGTGTTCCTTCGATATAAAATTAGATATATTACTGAGTTGATTGCACAGCGAGACTTCACTTTAGTTGTATCTTTGTGTACAATATTGGGTGCATTTTATAATAATGAAGATAACAATTTACAAATGGGCGGTGGTGATAATGCACCTGAAGGACACTGGGCTTATGTTGAAAAATGGTTTGCATATTCACTAGTATGGAGTCTTGGTGCGACTGCGGACGAAGAGGGGAGAAAGAGAGTTGATGCGTGTATGCGAGATATTGAATCGAACTATCCACCTCAAGGTAACGTATATGATTACTTTGTCGATGTTGAAAGAAAAGATTTCCGTAGTTGGCAAGACAAGGTACCTGCAAATTATCGTCCTCCAAGAGATGCAGAATTTTTCCAAATTTATGTACCTACATTGGATACAGTTAGAAATCAAAAAATCGTTAAGACATTAATTTCCATCAAGCAGGCAATTTGCCTTGTTGGTCAAACAGGTACAGGGAAAACCGTTTTAGCTGAAAAAATGTTGGAAAACTTACACTCTACACATTCAAGTCTAATCGTTAATTTTTCCTCAGCAACGACATCAAATAGTTGCCAAGAAATTATTGAAGGGTCTATGGAAAAAAGATCGAAGGATAAATATGGTCCTCCGGGTGGAAAACAATTAGTTTGCTTTGTTGATGACTTTAATATGCCTAGGAAAGATTTATTCGGATCGCAGCCTCCATTAGAAATTTTGCGTCAATGGGTAGACTATGGAGGTTGGTACGATCGTGGCAAATGTTTGTGGCGTTTCATCCAAGATATGCAATTAATGGTGTCAATGGGTCCTCCAGGTGGTGGCAGAGCAGTCATTTCGGAACGAATACAAAGTCGATTTAATATGATTAATTTTACACAATCAGCTGATCAAGAAACAAAGCAAATATTTGAAGCTATCCTCGGTCCACGTATATCGGAATTTTCTGACGATATAAAGACGTTAACAAAACCATTCATTGAATCTACATTAGACGTATACAATGAGATGCTTGCAAACTTTTTGCCTACGCCAGCAAAATGCCATTATTTGTTTAATTTACGGGATATTGCAAAAGTTGTTCAAGGGATGCTACATGCAGACAAGAACTATATTGATACAAAGGATGGCATCGTGCGCTTATGGACACATGAAACTTTCCGCGTATTTGGTGATAGACTGGTAGACTTCGACGATTTGAATAAATTTACCACTTTGGTGAAAAATGTAATCAAAGCAAAACTTGATTGTGAATGGGATGGTTTGATGGAGAAGCTGACAGCCCCAGAAACAGGGCCTGTATTCGTTGATTTTTTAACTGAGACTGGGGAAGGGCACCCACCATACGAAGAAGTACTTGACATTAATAATTTGAAAGCGGTTGTAGATGAAAAATTAGAAGATTATAACATGGAACCCGGTTATATTCCAATGGATTTGGTTATTTTTAGAGATGCATTATTGCACATTACTCGGGTTTGCAGGGTAATAGCGCAACCAAGAGGAAATGCGCTCTTGATTGGTGTCGGGGGAAGTGGTCGTCAGTCTTTGACCCGTTTAGCTGCGTTTATATCGACGTATAAATTGTTTCAAATTGAGATAACGAAACAATATCGTACGCTGGAGTTTCATGAAGATATTAAAAAGGTTTACATTCAAGCTGGTGTTGATAATCAACGTACAGTATTCTTATTTACAGATACTCAAGTAAAGCAAGAAAGTTTCTTGGAAGACTTGAATAATATTTTAAGTAGTGGTATTGTTCCGAACTTATTTCCAGACGATGAGTTAGCTCCTATATACGACGGTGTTCGTGCCGCTGCAGTAAAAGCAGGCGTTCCGGAAACAGGTCCAGAACTGTGGGCATATTTCATTCGTACTGTCAGGAAAAATTTACACATAGTATTAGCAATGAGTCCAATCGGTGATGCTTTTAGAAATCGTTGTCGTATGTATCCTGCATTTGTAAGTTGTACGACAGTTGACTTTTTCTTCCCTTGGCCAGCTGCAGCGTTAAAGGAAGTTGCAATGAAGTTTTTAGAATCTGTTGAAGTAAAAGATGAATCTTACAAGCCAAAGTTAGCAACGATGTTTTCTATGGCACACGAGGACACTGCTGAGGCATCAATACGAATGTTAAATCAATGGCGTCGTAATATTTACATTACTCCAACAAGTTATTTAGAGCTGGTTAAAGGATATCGCGCACTTTTAGTGGAGAAAAGGGAGGAATTGGCGGTACGACGTGATAGGCTTGCAGGGGGTACAGCAAAATTAGTTGAAGGTGCAGAGCAAGTAGAAATTATGTCAGAGCAACTCGCTGCAAAAAAAATTGTTGTTGCGCAAGCGCAAAAAGATTGTGAAGAACTATTAGTAGTTATTGTGGGTGAGAAACGAGCAGCAGATGACAAGAAGAAAAAAGTCGAGGCTGATAGCGTAAGGATTTCAAAAATTGCAGCAGATGCCAATGCAATTGCGGAAAGTGCGGAAAGGGACTTAAGTGTCGCTTTGCCAGCATTGGAAAAGGCGATGGCAGAGGTAGACAAGTTGGACAAAGGTTCCATTACAGAGGTGAAAAATTATTCTACACCTCCAGATGCGGTCGTCATGGTCTTGGCTGCATGTATGATTTTGTTCAAAAAGCCAACAGACTGGAAAACTGCTAAACTTAAGATTAGTGAATCAAATTTTCTCCAACAAGTAAAGGATTATGATAAAGACAATATTCCAAAAAGCATATTGTCCAAAATTCGTAAATATTGTAAAAAGCCGGAATTTGATCCTGAAGATGTGAAAAAAAAATCTGTTGCTGCTGCGGCACTTTGTATTTGGGTCCGAGCTATGGAAACATATGCAACAGTAGCAATTGAGGTTGCACCAAAGCGAGCAAAGCTTGCAAAAGCTATGAAAGGATTAGCAAAGGCAGAAGGGGAACTTGCTGTAGCAAAGGAAAAGCTGGCTGAGGTTATTGCACAAGTAGAAGGTTTGCAAAAACAATATGACGAAAGTGTAGGTGAAAAAAATAGATTAAGGGATGAGGCGGAAGGTTTAGAATTGAAATTGGAAAGGGCTGACAAATTAGTCGGTGGCCTTGCTGGTGAACGTGTGAGGTGGGAAGCACAAGTAGAGGTATTTAATGAAAGCATTGACAATGTAGTCGGAGATGCGCTCATAGCTGCAGCGTTTGGATCATATTGTGGTCCGTTTGATTCTGAATACAGACATGATTTAGTCACAAGATGGCAAAACAATGTGAAAAGCCAACATCTACCGCATTCTGCTTCCTTTTCCTTTTCAGATTTCCTTGCTAAGGCGACCGATGTCAGAGATTGGAATATTCAAGGATTGCCTCAAGACTCATTCTCCACCGAAAATGGTGTTATTGTTACACGTGGTCGGCGTTGGGCCTTGATGATAGATCCTCAAGGGCAAGCAAATCGATGGATAAAAAATATGGAAGGAAAGCAATTAAAAGTTTGCGATCTTTTGATGCCAGACTTTCTGCGCGAATTGGAAAATGCCATCCAGTTTGGTTTTGCGTATTTAATGCAAGATATACTCGAAACGTTAGATCCATCTTTAGCGCCGGTGCTGGGAAAATCTATTATTAAAGTCGGCAATAGAGAAATTTTGAAATTAGGTGATAAAGAAATTGATTATGATAAAAATTTCAAATTTTACATGACGACGAAATTGCAAAATCCCCATTACTCTCCAGAGCTATCTACCCAAGTAACAATTGTCAATTTCTCTGTTAAAGAGGAAGGTTTAGAGGCACAATTACTCGGTATTGTTGTTCAAGAAGAGCAGCCAAAATTAGAGACACAAAAAAGTGAATTGGTTTTAAGAGTAGCAGCTGGTAAAAAGAAATTAACAGAGCTGGAAGATCAAATTTTACATTTATTGTCATCTGCAGAAGGCTCGTTACTAGACGATCCGACGTTGGTAGATGTTCTACAAGTATCTAAAACAACTTCTAATGAAGTAACTGAGCAATTAGAGATTGCAGAGGAAACTGAAATACAAATTGATGCTGCCAGACAAGGGTATCGTCCTATTTCAGTTCGTGCTGCATTGTTGTATTTCATTTTAAGTGACTTGGCCGCTGTTGATCCGATGTATCAATTTTCTCTTCAGGCGTATGTGACATTGTTCTTACAAAGTATCACGAATAGTCGTGATAAGTCGGGCATTGTGCCAGAGTTACCATTGCGCTTGAGAGAGATTATTGATTTTCATACGTTACAAGTCTACAAGACTACATGCTTAGGGCTTTTCGAGCGTCACAAACTGCTGTTATCATTTCAAATGTGTACCAAAATATTGTTAAAAGATTCGAAAATTCCAAAACCTGAATTCAATGCTCTTCTTTCGGGTGCGAAAGTCCTTGATCGATCTAGTCAACGTAAGAATCCTGATCCAGAATGGATCCCAATCAATCTTTGGGACAGTGTATGTGAACTTGGTAATTTAGATGCTTTTGAAGGTTTCGCATCTTCATTTGAAGCTGAAATAGCAAATTGGAAAACATTTTTCATGGATTCGGCACCTGAGATGCTAGATCTTCCAGGTGAATGGCAAAATAAGTTAAACGGTTTACAACGCTTTATTTGCATGAGGTACATACGTCCAGATCGTGCATTGCTGATGTGCACAAAATATGTCGCCAATAATTTAGGAACAGAATTTACCGAACCTCCAGCATTCGACATGAATATGGTGTACGACTCGTCCCTTGCCACTACGCCATTGATATTTATTCTTTCGCCGGGTGTAGATCCACAAAATCAAATCCAAACGCTTGCAGATGCACTAGATGTAGATTTAGAAGCATGTGCGTTAGGACAAGGACAAGCCCCTATTGCTACACGTATGATTAACGATGGTGTCGCGCATGGTGGGTTTAAATATTTAGCAAATTGCCATTTATCTATTAGTTGGATGCCTGCGTTGGAAAAATTAATCGATAATTTCGTATCAAATGTTACACCTCATGAAGAATTTCGCCTTTGGTTATCCAGTAGTCCACATCCAGATTTCCCGATTTCCATTTTACAAGGTGGTATTAAAATGACAACTGAACCACCTCAAGGTTTACAAACAAATTTAGCAAGGTTGTACCGTTTGGTGTCGGATGAAGATTTTGAATCAAGCATTGAGGAAGTGAAACATAAATATAAAAAATTGCTCTTTTCCTTGGTATGGTTCCATGCATTGATATTAGAACGTCGTAAATTCAAGGCGTTGGGATGGAACATTCCATACGAGTTTAACAATTCTGATTTTATTATATGTGAGAGTATTTTACGAATTTACATTGATGAATATCCAGAAAAAACTCCATTTGAAGCGTTGCAATATTTAATTGCTGAAGCTAATTATGGTGGCCGTGTAACTGATAGCTGGGATAGACGACTTTTGAATGTGTACATATACCAATTTTTCTGTGAAGATGCCATCTCAATCAAACGTTTCCCTATGTCTGGCCTCGCGGAATATTTTATTCCAGAAGTAGGGGATAAAACCCACTACATGAATTACATCGACAAATTACCAAAGAACGAAGATCCATCTGCATTTGGACAGCACGCCAATGCAGAAGTTTCATCAAATAGGGTAAATGTATCGGAATTCTTTGATACCTGTCAGAACTTACAACCTGCTGATACAGCAGCTGATGGTGAAGGACCAGATGAAATTGTCTTGAGAATTGCAGATGAGCTGGAAAAACAGATTGCAAAACCTTTTGATTTACTAACTATTGAAGAGAATCTAACCAGCCGTTCTGATCCTGATCCATTAAAGACGACTTTAATGCAAGAGTTAGACCGTTACAATAATTTGATTGTAGCCGTTAAAAAGGAATTGAAGGATGTACAATTAGGTGTTCAAGGATTGGTTGTTATTAATGCTGAGTTAGAGAGGGTGTATGAGTCGCTGTTGGTTGCTAAAGTACCGGGGACTTGGGGATTCTGTTATCCGTCATTAAAAGGTTTAGGTTCTTGGATCAATGACTTGCGAGCAAGGTTAGATCAAATGAGAAAATGGGCTACTGAAAAAATGCCAAATGCATTTTGGTTGACTGGTTTTACCTATCCTACAGGATTTTTGACTGCATTACTACAGACTACAGCACGTAAAGATGGTGTGTCAATTGATAACATTGCATTTGAATTTCCTGTGTTAAATCAAGATCCTGCAAAGATTACGCAACCACCGAAAGATGGTGCGTACATATACGGCTTATATATTGAAGGAGCACGATGGGATCATGAAGCTGGAACTTTGGCTGATGCATTGCCAATGAAGCTTGTTTCTGACATGCCAGCAATTCATTTTAAACCGGCTGAAGTGAAACGTAAGGCTCCAAAAGGCATGTACACTTGCCCTGTGTACTTGTATCCAATTAGAACTGGAACGAGAGAGAGACCTAGTTTTATGGTTGCAGTCAATTTAAAGGCTGGAGATTATGATGCAAATTTTTGGATTAAGCGTGG